>APFE030976311.1:0-14453 GCA_000404065.3 Pinus taeda
TAATTAGGAAAATTAGACTTAGATTAGATCCTTTATGTCTATATATTTTAGGCACACGCCTCTAAGTCTACGCACCCTGGTCGATAATAAATATAGCCCAGCCTAGCACCCTAAATAGGACACTACAACATTCTAGAATAAATTTTATTCTAATTAATTAAAAAAATAAAATGAAACTAGATTAATTTAAAGAAAACAATAATATTACCTCTATCATCTAGAGGCTCAGCTGGTGTGAAGAGGATTTTGGGACATTGTCTCCAATCAATCCCTTTGTACAGAAACGACAACAAGATAAACATATTTTCATCCTCAATGGCTAGTCTCGTCAGTTCCTGGGCAGGAATCCTAGTTGAATACTCTAGTAGGCCCCTCTTGGGCATCATCTGTCCCCACATGCGCATCCATACCTTAGTGATCGGCCTAGGAGGATGATGGTCAAATGTAGGCCTCGTGTCTGGAAACCTATCAAAAAATAAACAAAAAATCTCTGAAGTGAAAGGGAAGGTTTCCCTCCCATGTATCATTGCACAACATCTATCTAAAGCCATACAAAATTGCCTCAAAAAAATGGCATACCATCTGATACAACGTGGTGCCTAAATCAAAGAATCAACATAATACAAAAGAGGGAAACTAATCTGATACCCATCACTACTAAAGTGTGCAATGGCAGTGACTAATAACAAGAGGCACCTAACCTCTTGTGCAATGAAAGAAGAAATTCATAGTTGTCCAACACGCACCTAAAAATCTGTTGGACAAGCTACCTCAGGCTTGACATATCTTCGAGCGTAGGAAATATTACTCTCAGCTACAACCCCATGGTGGACATCATGGAGCTAAGGAAAATCCTTCCCTTTCCTAGATAAGCTAGCGATAAAGTACATGTCCTCCTCAGAGGGATTATACCATGCCACAGGAATGACATGGAAACCCTTCTCTTGGACACTCCGTTGGTGAATCAAATGCACCAATAAGACAGAGTGTGTCTTTAGGGATGTAGCCTCCTCATAGTACTTGAAAATACCTACATTCCTTAAGAGCTCTCAAGTCGATGCAGTAATAGGGTGAGGGTATAAATATCTCTCCTTCTCTCTGGCCTCCCATGGTCAAACCATATTATATTGATCCACCATTTGCTCCTAGTCCTACTGTTGCTCCCTCTACTAATGTCTCTACTACATTATTAACATATAAAATACATCACGCTCATACATAAAATACATTTTTTTATTAAATGAAAAATGTATTTATGAATATGGAAACATAGCTTTCAATTAAAAAAAAAACCATTGGTGCGCCCAAAAAATAGCCTTGCACCAACTCCAATGTGCTTTAAAACATAACCGCACTGGCATCGGTGCGCACATACTTATAACGCACCGTTTTTGGTTCAAAAAATTAAATTTTCATCACAGTGCATCACACTTATGCACCACTGCACACGTATAAAAAAATTTCATTGATATAGAATGTTCAGGTTATCAAACACACCAAGCTATAGCTATAATTTTATATATTATTTTTGCGGTGTGTTTGGTAAATATAAACGCATCAGGCTTAACCTAAAAATTATACACACCGAAAAACAATTTATAGATTTTCTGGTGCGTTTTAATTTATGAAACACGCCCCAACAATACAGGTGTGTTATGTTCATACACCAAACAACAATGCACCTTGTAAACTTACAGGGTGCATCGCTATCGATGCAAGTCGAACATATTGAGCGCACTGCGTAGGAAAATATTGTTTTTTTAAAACAAATGGAATTTTTAAGCTAATTTGCAATTCTAATCCACTAAAAATTTAAATTAGAGAGAAACACAAACATTACCTTCATGTTTTCTTATCGGGGAGGCGTTGTTGACACGTAATGGAGAAAAACAAATTTTACCACATTTTGAACAAATTTGAAAGTCAGACAATGAGCGTGGTATGGAAGTATGGTGAGCAAGAGAGCATTGATTTCAGAGTGCTTGCATGAGGCAAGAGTGGCACCAGTGCTTCAAAGCTCTCCAGCACTATAGATGGTAAAAATGAAATATACATCCGAGAGGTTTATTTTTTTATTTAACCCTCCTTTAGTGCATTACTATAACTGCATCAGTGCTGAAGATATCCAAGAGCACCACTTTTTTTTTTTAATTTAAAAACATCTATAATTTTTCTTTTGTTAAGACGCCTCAGAGTTTTCTAATACAGGTACCGCACTAGTGCTATGTTTGACTATAGCACTCTTCTTTTTTTTTTAAATTAAAAGCCTCCTAGAAATGCTCTTTAGAAGACACCCTAGGGTGTTTTAATACATTTACAACACCAGTGCATCGTTGGAAAATAACACAAAATTTTTTTGTAATTTAAAAACTATAGTGGTTCTCCCTCTTGGTTGCACCAAGGCATTTTACTACATGAAGGACATCGATGTTGTAGGTGTATATAGCACCACCAATTTTTAAAAGTTAACCCTTTTTGGGTATTATCGATTATTAAAGCACGGGTGCATTGTGTTATTTAGTGCACACTGTTATTTTATTTTATAAAAATAAATTTTCCACGGTGCACCATGTTCTATGTGGTGTTGGTGCTTGTATGAACAGTAAAGCACCGATGCGTTTGTATATTGTAGATGCACCATCCAAAAAACATACACTAAAACATCCACCCTCACACCTCTGTTAGTGACCTCCTCTACAAATGGATTTTTGGGCTATTTTTATAGGGGCTTCTGCAAAAACCGTCTCTCATCTATTAAAACCACCCCCCATGACTCCTATTGAAGTTTTCCCTCTTTTTTGAAATTTTTGCAAGGAACATCTCTTAATTTTCAGCTTTACAGCAAACTAGGATTTCAAATTAGGAGTAACAAGGAGTAGCTTGTTGTTCTTAGTCAAGGAAAGGGACAAATAATGCATAACTCAAAACAATATCATTCCCCTATTATTATGTTCAATTCACTAGAAAAATTCACATTTCAATTTTCTTTCCTTTACAAACGTTTTCTACAGAATGTTCTATGGAAAATGTTGAATAATTTCATATGTTTTTCATTCACAAGAGGTGAGGAAAATTGGGTACTTACCCTTCACTTAGAGGCTTCTTTGTAATTCTAGGGTTTTGTGGGAAAATTGCGCAAGACCGAGCTCTTTTTCACCTCTCAGGACAATCCTATAGCACTTGAGATCAATCATGTAGCATGTAATATGTATCATGTAGCACACAATCTATATTTTATAGCAATTGTCTCTCGACCCTTACCTTTTTATAATGAAACTTTTATGCCAAATGGGTCTTGGACTTGATTTATGTCATCAGTGGCTGGGTGGTCTGCTCCACGTGATGTATGAGATGGTCCCCACCTACCACCTTTGCAACACCACCATAGGCTCGTTGGCCCACTCCTCGTAATCATCACCCTTTTGTTTCTTTCATTTTCTACACATGTGATGAGAGAGAAATATAACTCCAACTAACTTTTTTAGGCTGGCCTAGACCATTGAACCACTTCTAGCCTACAAAAACTTGTCAACATTGACAACATTTTTAGACTATGATGCACTCAAGGGGAGAGGTTAGGAATATTTCATACCTTTGCCTACCTGGTGGTGCTCGCTGATGTGTTGACCCCTTGATTCTTTCATTGCATTTTTAAATATGGGTGAGGATGCTTTGCATGTATTCTAAGATGTATTTTTTGTTTCCCTTACTCCATGCATTTGTTTATTTGATTTTCTTTTTGAACTTATCATTGCTAATTGAAGCCTGATAATGCGGTTTCTTCATGATGCAGGTACCATTGTGGATCAGATGTTGTTGCTTGCTAGGTGAACATGGATCATGTAAAAGCTTGCAGAGGATCATGTAGTTGCTTAAGATCGGAGTTGTAGTCCTTCAATGCTTCCATGATGACTGTCCTTTGGATCTAGAACTCTAGCTATGGTCTTGTAGGGTCTGTACATAGTGCTACAGGACTGTGTATCTTCCTGTAGCAGTTACATAGACCACTCTAGGATCAAGATTTCCTCTCATTGTTTCTTCAAAGAAAATTAATAATTCATGTATAAGTTGTTGATAATGGTAAGAGGCCTTTTTTGTGGTGGAAGAGGTGGAAGAAGGGATGAAAAGGAGTGTTTTTTATGGACATAAGTGGGAATGAGGGTAGACTTGAAGAGGTTGGGTAGTGTGGTAAATGAATGATGAGGCCATTTTGGGCCCTCCCTCTTGTTCTTGAGTGAAAAACACATGAGTTTTCCTTCCTTTTGTATCGATCACAATCATGTATCAATTATGTGACAATCCTGTAGCAATACAGGACAATCCTATAAAACTTTAGGATTGAGGCAAATTGGGCGAGCATGACCATCTAATTATGGGAAAACTTGGAGAGAGTGAATGGAGATATGAAGTGCATTCAGAGAGATAATGTGGAGAGTGTGAAGCTGAATTTTGAAGTTTCTTCCTTGTCTACTAACCTCCATTGACTGTCATTGGAACCCTGTATAAATGTTAGAAAAATAATGCAAGGGTTTCCTTTGTTCTTCTTTGTCTTTTCTTCTTTTTTCTTTGCCTCTTTTTTTTAGGACCTACAAGCTGCCTCAAAGGAGGCTTTTAACTCACAGGACTACCCTAGGTGCCTCAAAGAAGGTTTCCACCTAGGAATATTTTATTTCTTTTCATCATATTTTTGGTTATTTCAAGACCCTTAGACTACCTCATGGAGATTTTCAATCCAAGAGTTTTCCTCAGGTGCCTCATTGAGGTTTTCACCCAGGATTTTTATTCCTTTTTTTTAGTTTTTTTTCTTTTTTCATTTTTCTTTTTCTTTTTTCTCTACTGATCAGAGGTTGGATGGATTGGGGCTTGAGGCTCCCAATCACACTCAATTCTCTGCTTATTGAATTGGTAAAATCCTCTTTTAATAGAGGTCTCTTGTAAATCTTCGATCAGTAACCATTGACAATAGTGGAACTTTCTCCTCATCAATTGTTATGATTTGGACAGAGCCATTTTCATAACATTTTTCCACTAGGTAGGGACCCAACCATCTTGTCATCATCTTTCCCTTGAATTCCTTGAATCTAGAGTCATGCCAAAGGGCCCAATCACCCTCTTGGAATTTCCTTTCCCTGCTGTTTTCTTCATGTCAATTCTTTCTCTATAATTGGATCACCTCAGTATCCATGAAAGCCTAAAACCTAAGTTTGCCAAGAGCATTGAGTTATTGCAACCTCTCTTGTTTGTCTTTGGTGATGTATAGGTCCGATTATGCTACCATTCTTAGGGTTTTGTAATCAAACTCAATTAACATCAATGCATTTTTTTTATAAATGTTATAGCATAATTTAGCACTCTTGTAGACTTGATGTTCTTTTATGGCCATGGGAAATCCCTTTTCCCATACAGACTTGATCTTATATTAAAAAATAATATTTCAAATTTCATACACAACTTTTCCCACACTAAATCACGTACATGTGCGGGTCCTATAACACTGCACACGTGTATACCTTTTAAAATATGAAAAAATAAAATAAAATGTTATTTTCCGAGCGAGGTTTATGGGTTTTACCGAGAGCCCACCTACAAGAGCCCTTGGCAAAAATGAATCAACCAATTTCAGGTGGTATATATACACCCCTTGGGTAGGCCTAATATATACAAGAGAAGGGCTATCAACATTATACCCATTTTTCTCCTAGATCAAGTATGTTTTTCTCGTGCCTCCTGCACTCCCAATCTCTAGGAAACCTTGATATCCTTTGCAAAGATGTTCATGATCCTTATAGTATCTCCTTGCTCTTGTTGGAGAGGTTGTCTTTGTGGCTCATTCTAGAAAAATTTGGAGGAAGGCTTTATCAGTTCCTTTAACTTGGATCAGGTTGTACCTTTCCTGTACCTATTGTTGGTAACCAATAAAGAAGCTCATTTCTTGTTCCTGATATGTTATTGTCTCATGAATATTGATTTATATGATTATATATGATGGTCTAACATATCTTTTATGTATGCACATTGAATTATCTATCATGTATATGCTTCTGTAAATTGACTTGCAAGCCTATTCGTTTTGGAGGAATCATAGGGTTTGGACCCTACAGGAACATCATCAAATGTAGGCCCTCCAGGTATGTTTCCAAATCCATGTTTGGAAGTTCATATGTTTGGCATGCTTGTTTGACTGCTCTTTGTTGATTATCTTGTTCTGCTCTATTGAGGCTTTCAACTCTTACCTTAGGAAATATTTCCTGCCAAAAATAAACTAGCTCAAAGGGACTAAACCTAGTTATGTTTTTCCATGTGGTATTATAGGCCCAAGTGGCTTCCACAAGTCTTGCTACCCAATCCATTTTGCTGCTACTAGAAACTTTGGTTAAGATGCTTTCCAAAGCTTTGTTTATTACCTCCACCTACCCATTTTCTTAAGGATGATAGAGGGTGGATTTTGTATGCTTGATGTGATGCTACTCCATGATTTACTCAATAATATTAGAGGTGAAATGAGCTCCTTGATCAGTGACTAACTCCCTTGGGAAACCAAACTTGTAGAAGATGTTCTCCCTCAAGAAATTTACACCCTTTTTCTCTGTGGTTTCCTTAACTTCCTTCACTTCAACCCATTTTGTCAAATAATTAGTGCATAAAATGATATATCTCTTTTGTCTAGATGGGGGGTCAACTAGTCCATTGAAATTCATTCCCCGCTTATCAAATGGCCCAAGAGTCACCTGAGGCTGTAGTGGCATTTCATCCTTTTGTGTAGCCTTTCCCATCTTTTGGAATTCATCACATCTAGAAGTGTATCTCTTCCCTTATACAGCTCCTTAAGATCTAATCTATCCTTTTGCTGCCAAAAGTTGGCCTCTAGTCCTAGTCTGATAAAGTTATGCCCAATCCAAGTGTAAGAGGCACTTTTTTCTAACAGTTCTGCTCTTTTCCTTGGAGGATAGATTAGGAGGAAATATCCCAACAACCAAGAAGTTTACTATGTTAGAAAACCAAGGAAATAACAATGAAATGGAAAAGAGGTGCTCATCAGGGATCTAATCATTTATCATCTCTTCATTTTCTACGAGCAATGTTAGTCTAGACAAAAAATCTACTACCACTTTTTCCTTTCTAGGCTTGTTAACAATTGTTATAACAAAAATAACCATCAAATGATCCTAGCATTGACATCAGGTTTGTTCATTAAATACTTAATGGTTGCATGATCAGTATGTACAAAAACTTTGCACCTTGTGATGTAATGTGTAAACTTGTTCAAGGAGTGTACAACAAATAAGAGTTCTTTTTTAGGAATTGTGTAATTAAGTTTAGCCTTGGATGGAATCTTATTGATAAAATATATGGCATAGGGAAACTTAACTTCCACTTGTCCCAAGTCTTCCGATATAGCCTTGTTAGATGCATTTGTGTGGATGTGAAATGGAAATGCCCAATTTGGACCCCTAAGAATTGGTGCGATGGTGAATTTTTGCTCCAGCTCTTCAAATTCTTCTTGGAACTTGTTTATCCAACAAAAATATAAATCTTTAGTTAACAATCCAAACAAAGGTGAAACCATCTTACTAAAATCCTTGATAAATCTCCTATAATATCTAGTTAGTCCTAAGAAACTCCTAACATACCTTTATTTCTAATGGACAGGGACCCTTTTGATAATGGAAATATTTTTAGGGTCAACTTGGATCCCTTCCTTAAAGAGGAAGTGACCTAGAACAATCCCTGCATTCATAAAAAATTCATAGTTCTCTAGACATAGTGAGAGATTAATTTCTATGCATTTCTTTAAAACTTTACATGGATTGGAGAGAGCTTCTTAGAAATCACTCCCATAAGGAGTGAAGTCATCCATATAAATTTCAACCGTATCATGAACAAGATCAGAAAAAATACTCAACACTGCCCTTTGGAAGGTAGTAAGGTTATTTCACAAGCCAAATGGAAGGACCCTATAGGAAAAGGTCCCCCCATGGACATGTGAAGGTGGTCTTATCCCGATCCTCAGGGCTAATATGGATATGATTGTACCAATTGAAGCTATCTAAGAATGAAAAAAATGTCTTCCCCGCAAGACCATCCAAAGCTTGATCAATGAAAGGTAAGGGAAAATGATATTTTTTTGTAACCTTGTTAAGTTCCCTGTAGTCAACACAAACTATCCACCTCCCATTCTTCTTGGGTACTATAACAAGAGGAGACACCCACTCACTATTCTAAATAGGGTAAATGAATTTTTCATCCAATATCTTCTGTAGTTCTTCTTTCACAATATGTTTAAGGGCATGGTTCATTCTCCTTTGGGGTTCGCACATAGGTTTACATTCCTCTTTATTGTAGATGTTATGTGTACAAACTAAGGGTGCACTCCTTTCATCTCTTTATAGTCCCGAGCAAAGGAATCAAGATGTTGTTTCAACACAGTGAACATTTCTCTTCTTTCTTTATTAAGAAGGAAGGAATAATTTTCGAGGTTTTAGAAGGACCAATTTCCACAATATTAGCATGATCTTGATCAGAACCAACAATGAATAGTTCTACCATGGGTTCTTCTCAGGTTTCCCTAAATATTCCTCTACTAGTTCATCGATTTGCATGGCAACAAGATGTTGGGTTTGCAAAAAATTGTAAATAAGGTCATCCCCATATAGTTGTTTGCTTCCTACAATGGTTTCTAGTGTACATATGGGGTAGGGGATGACTAATAGAAATATTCTTCTTCTTCCTCCTCTAACCACATAGGTAAATCATGCTCAACAAGGGGTTGATAAGGGGGGTATAATACAAGTTTCTTTGTAGGCTGCCCATTTTTAATTATCATGTTTCCAACCCTACAACTGATATAAGCATCAACAGTAGCTAACCAAGGTCTCCCTAAAATGAGAAGATATCCAATAAACTTGATCTTGGGTTGGAGTATAAGGAAATTTGTGGGGTACTCCCAAGAATCAATGGAGACCATCACATCCTCAATAACACCCTCAGGGGCTATTGTATATCTATCTGCAAGCTGCAACACCATGGTAGTTTTCCTCAAGGCTCCTTGGAGGTTGAGCTTCAACATAATTTACCTGTTCATGACATTGATTGCAGCCCCAAGGTCAATCAGTGTGTTGGGGACTACAATATTGTTAATGTGTACATCCACTATCAGACTACCAAGATCCAAATAATTTGGGGAGATGACCTCCCCAAGCATTAGATCAACCAACTTCCTAACAACATTGATAGTGGGGGCATCTCTTTTCCTCCTTCTGGGCCTCTTAAAATAGTATTCACTGATAACCGTGTTATATATGGGGACATCTTTGATGGTCTGGAGAAGGGGTGTTTTAACACACAAGCTTCAATTCTTCCAGAAGTTCAACCTCTTTTGGGGTGTGTTGCTTAGGTTGGACCAACCTTTCAGGATAGGGAGGTATATTTACTTGAGGGTTATTATCTTCCTTCTCTTCTTCAATAGCTTCAGATGGAGAAGGTGGGTGACCATATGGAAATACCTTCCCATACCTAAGGTTGATTTCTTGAATCTCCACAGCATAGGTAGGTGTTGTGGAAAAACAACAACCCCATATTTTTACTTCATTATCTTCATAATGATAATGTGAACCCTCCACGTAAATTTTGGCTAAATCATTTTTATTTTGCTTTGTTTTGTTTATTTTCAAGATTTTCACTTTCTTCGAATTTGTGTTTTGATTGTTTCATTGAGAGTGGTTTCTCGCCAGCGTCTCAATGGCTCTAATTTTGCTAAGTTTGGACTTACAATTTGAAAATGGTGTTGATTCAAAGTTTCAGTTAATTTTCACTGGCTGGGCTAAAAAAATACAAAATTATTTTTTTCAATATTAATTAATTTACATTTGTAAATAATATTATTATTAATTTTACTAACGATTTAAGTTAGGTTAATTATAATTTAGCTATTAAATTATAAATATAATTAAATTGCCTGATAGTTAAATAAATTATATTAATTTTACATTTTAATTAATTATTAATTAATTGTTTAATTAACTAACTACAAACCACCATTCAAAACTGTTTATTTAAATTATATAATAAAAAACCGTGTAACAAAACATATATAAACCAGAGGGCCTGCGAAGCAGCTGGTGGCCGGCAACGGAGCAATTTCTCATGTTAATTGGCATCCTTTTGAAATAGTTTTTGGTTTTTATCGATGAGTCTATTACAAATTTTAATAGGTTGTGTGTGTAAATTTGATTGATTTGACATAAGCATTTGTTTTCTACCGTCGGAATTGATGATTAAGCAATGAATTTGAATGTTACAGAATTTCACGTTTTCTAGTCTAATTTGGATCATTCGGACACGAATACGTGTTTTTTTCCTGTCAGGCTCTATTTTTTTGCATTAAATTTGTCTCTTGTTAACTAAATTTATTTAAATATTCTAAGTAAAAATTCATAAATCATAAATAATTTTATCAGCAAATCTAACCAACAAATCTAATGCCACTGTTAGACTCATCAAATTCTTTGAAATATTTCACCTTGAATAAAGACTTCACTTCAAAATTGTTAACACCAACGTGGAGTCACCATTTTTTAGCTCTGGTTGTTGTGGATGCCAAATTCTCGGATAAAGTTAACCTAAAGGTAGAGTCATGTCTTTCTGGCAGGACTAAACAGTGGCCATTTCTTTTAGCTCTGGTGGTTGTGGATGCCAAATTCTCGGATACAGTTAACCTAAAGGTAGTCATGTCTTTCTCGCAGGACTAAAGAGTGGAATAGAGACTTCACTACAGGAATAAGGGACTAGAGCTCGTAAGGTTCTTCCATGCCCCCGCCTTCCTATCTTCCGATCCCAAGTTCCTGGCCTGGAAATTGGCGTTACACTTATCGGTTATAATTATTTTTTAAGTTTTAAAGTGATATCAAAATGTATTTCATTAATTAAGTAATTGTTTAAAAATAAAAAATAAAAACAAATTAATAACATAATCCAAAAACTTGTGGTAGGAGTGAAAAACTATTTTATTGAAAGACTTCAATAAATTATTTCAAATAAACAGATAGGTGCTTGCGGATGACAAAATGTCATAAGTTGGCATTCTGCGACACTATGTGCGCATGCATTTTGACAGATGTCATTCACAAGGTTACAAATTATATTTTCTACCTGTAATTTCTAGTGGGTTTCACACTGACCAAGCTTTTTGGATGAGCTCCAGATTCTTTCCATGGCAGACGGAGACCAGAACTTAGGATTC
The DNA here is from genome assembly GCA_000404065.3 of Pinus taeda. Lineage (NCBI taxonomy): Eukaryota > Viridiplantae > Streptophyta > Pinopsida > Pinales > Pinaceae > Pinus > Pinus taeda. The sequence goes on from APFE030976311.1 coordinate 11,240, forward strand.
ACTGAGACCAGATCTACCGAGAATGCACTAGCTGTGAATGTGTTCAAACTTGGGAAGGCAATACGTAAATCCTTCAACTCTCCTGCTTTCTCCCCAAGTAATAATGGATGGTTTTATCTCAACATTTATCCATTTTTTTTTTCGTTAATTGATTTAAAGATTCAGCTTTCGGTGCTTTAACTTGTCGATTCCCAGCAACTCAATTTTTTTTAAGCTGGGATTTTTTCGTTTATTTTTAATCTAGTATTAATCTTAATCAGAATCAATGGCATATTTTTTTCTCAGTAAAATATTTTGTAAAGCATTAACTGGTTTGAAAAACACAACAATGCATATTCTCTATACAAATATTTAAAAAACTGATACCATCTCTGTAAATATCTGCTCTGTTAACTCCTTGGACTACCTGGAAAACCCCATATTTGAGTGATCATTGATATTTTTATTTGGGTTTGTTGCAGGAAAGCGCAACAACTTACAATTACAGACCATAGCTGCTTTATTTACTGTTTGCAGGTTATTTTTCCTTCATAAACTTCTCATTTTTCCATAATTCATATCATGTATTAGATCATATTTTATCCAACTATATCATAACTAATCTTACTACTGCATTAGTGTTTGTGGCAGGAACGTTGCTTATCACATCAATTTAAGGCCAATCCAATGGATGATTCCAAGTCTGAACTTTTTTTGCAATGGAAATTTTGGGTCTGGAAGTCAAAGATAAAATATGCGATTTAGAAGCGTGGAGAGGCTGGTTATCTTCCCTTCAAAATCATTTCATACCATTGGAACGGATTCTCACAAAATGTAGAGACATTTGAGTACAAAAGAGTTTTCTATCACTCAAAGGTGATTCTGGCTACATATACGCCTTGAATTCGGGTCCTTGAGTTTTAGAACTTAGAAGTAGTAAGATCACAATTGAAAGAGTCTACCATACCCATTAGCTGCAAAATCTGGTACTTATATTTTATTAGAAATTTATTTAATTTTCAATATTTTTTGTTGTTGTCCTAATGGTAAAATATATATATATATATATAAATATAATATATATATATAGGGTTAAAACAAGATTTGATTTTTCGTCATATGGTAAGGTTTATCAATTAGAAATGTAGGAGGAGTTACTAAAAACAATCTAAAAATGTTAAAAGAGTGTTTGTGCCTTGTAGGAATACCATAATCCCTGAGGGGATGGTCACTTCCTTCTGTGTTAAGCACTGACGAATAACAAATTGCGCTAGCCAAGAGTAAAGCACTAAGCGCTATTGGAGGTTCCTATGTAGCTCACTTAATTACGATATGAGAGCATCAGTTAGGTCAGATATATTAGGCGGCTAGTTCCTTCCATATATCAGGCAGATAATGAAATGAGAGCATCAATTAGGTCAGTTCCTTCCATATATTAGGTGGCTAGTTCCTTCCATATATCAGGCATATAACGAAATGAGAGCATTAGTTAGGCCAGTTCCTTCCATATATCAGGCAAATATCAGGCAGGCTACCCACGAGGTTAGAGAAAGTAATTGCTGGTCCTCGAGGCCCAACCTTCCCGACTTGTTCAGAGCTGTGTCCAACGGAAGAATTGGCAGTGGAAGTAGCAAGTAGCAATGTATTAGTAGCCAGTGCTGACCACTAAAGAAAGACAGTGGCAATGAAGCTTCAGTTGTGTTCGTTGAAACATTGGGATACGTTGGCTTCTGTTGCAGACAGTGGCAAAGACGCTTCAGTTGTAGACCTTGAAGCCTTCGGGATGCGCCCACCTCCAGTGAGTTAGCGTGCACTTTTTTAGATTCATGGTTTATGCTCTATGTTGAAGTCCTTCCATCTGATCCAATGCCATCTGATCCAATGTTGTAAGTTATAATATGATACAGTGCGGATTGACGTCTGAGAAGCATGATGGTAGGCCTAAAGCCATACGAAACCGGAAGTCTTGTTGCTCATTTTTTTTTTTTTTTGCATCTAATGGATGTTATAGAGCCTTCTCTGTATCTAATGGAAGTTGTATAGCCTTTTTTGCAGGTTTTCTGCACGCTTGTTTCGCTACCTGAAAGTCCAGATCACCAAGTGGGAAAGCAAAGTGGTGGCAGTGCCGCTGTCGGTGGCATTGTGTGACAGCGAAGGAGCGTTGTGTGACAGCAAAGGAAATTACACGAGAGGTGTAACAATCCAGATCACCAAGTGGCAAAGCAAAGAGGCGGTGCCTCTGTCGGTGGGGTTGAGTAACAACAAAGGAAAGGACACGAGAGGTGTCAACATAGTAGTAATAGCAACAAAAAAATTTAGTAGTAATAGCAACAAAAATTTCCATGCAAAATGTAAGCATGGAGCAATTTTAGCGTTATTTCAATCCGCAAAAATTTGAATGAAATATTGTTTTTTAATCATAGAAATTTTGAAGATTCAATATAGAAATTTCGAAGATTCAATATAGAAATTTCGAAGATTCAATATAGCATGTGTGTGGGTGTGTGGTATGTGGGTAGGTGTGTGGGTGTGTGGTATGTGGGTAGGTGTGTGGGTGTGTGGTAGTCGTAAGTCGTGTGGTTTGTCGGTAAGTCACATGGCGAAGCCTAGACAGTAAGTTACATGGCGAAGCCTGGGGAGACCGAAGTTCAAATGTCATTGAGTACAATGAATTCGCCGAGGAGATCGAAGTTCAAATCTCATTGAATATAATGACCACTGGCTACTCAATGAATTCACATGGCGAAGCCTGGGGAGACCGAAGTGCGGTAAGTCACATGGCGAAGCCTGGGGAGACCGAAGTTCAAATGTCATTGAGTACAATGAATTCGCCCAGGAGATCAAATCTCAAATCTCATTAAATACAATAACCACCTGAAAATAGGCACCCTGACCTCTTTCCTACCGTATTTCTCAACGATTTCTCAACGAGTTCATAATGAGCTTTACATTTTGTCAACCATCTTTCCTACCGTATTTCTCAACGATTTCTCAACGAGTTCATAACGAGCTTTACATTTTGTCAACCATTTTTTTGTTTTGAAGTTTAAGTTTTATATTTTTTTATTATTTTTTATATATTGTTTAACTTAAATTGTATGGATTTTAAGTTTTATGTACCGTCAACGAGCTCATAATGAGCTTTACATTTTGTCAACCATTTTTTTCTCAACGAGTTCATAATGAGCTTTACATTTTGTCAACCATTTTTTTTGTTTTGAAGTTTAAGTTTTAT
>APFE030976326.1:0-12421 GCA_000404065.3 Pinus taeda
ACAAGGAGACAGAAAATTCCTCAAGGATAGTGATGGAGTCTGAAGGCATTCCTAGCTTGGTTTGGTTTTGTGATCTCGATGTCAATTTTGGTGAGATCATAGTTTGGTGAGGGTGGAGGTAGTTTGACCTCTGGATTCCCTTGGTTATTTTTGGATTGGTTTACCCATGAGATTCCACATTCATGCTTGGAATATGGAACGGGGGTGACTAGGTGAAAGAAAGAGTTGGTTCAGCCATGTCTACAGTCGGGTGGTACGTGGAAGTCTCGAACCTGGTCGGATTTATCCTATGTTTAATGAAAGATAAGTTCTCGTTCTTTTTTACTTGGTAATATGTGGATTTAATAGATGTTATCTCATTGTTATTTTCATGGTTTAATGTTGGTTATAAGGATGGTTATATGACTGGTTATTGTCATGGTTATTTCATGTATTTACTTGTAACTAAAAGGATAATGGATGCAATAACTAGTTGATGTCAAAATAGTTAAGGGAAGAGGGTGGTGATCTATCTTGTCAAGTATCATATGATTTATCATTCATTATGATTTCTATTGTATTAATTTTCCTGTAGATTGCATTGATGCCAAGTGTTTGACAAAATGTCAGTCTCGGTTGGGGATGGTCAAGCCTAGTCTTGGAATTAGTTTTGATTTGTAAGACTTGTTATTATGTAAATCATGCATACTGAAAGTGTCATTGAGTTTTGGGAAATCACCTGGGCTCTAGGCCTGAAAAAGTGACTCAAATCCTATGGACATTAGGACAACACTAGGAAAAATAGTCCCTAGGTACTAACATGCCATTTTTTGGGAGCGTCTGAAGGCTTCTGGATACTGGCATGCCCATATCATGGGAGCATCTAGGGGTTAATTGGTCTAAAAATTTAGTGGGACCCAGGGGTTGGTTACGTGAGAGGTTGGGATGGTTCCTAAGAGTCATGTTGATTATATGGAAGGTATGCATGGTGTGTTTCCGTCAGTTCCATTTCCTTAAGGTGACTTAGGAGGTCGAATCATATCATAGTAACTTCTTGTCACATTTTTACCTTGGTTAGTCGGTTACTTGGGTAGATATGGGAGGAGGGTGTTACATAGTGCTATTACTACAAGAAGTATGGTTAGTTTGAATGTGAATGCGGAAATAAAGGATCATATTTGAACAAAGGCATCTCAATTGTTTCAAGAGCTAATGAAGGTACAACATCTTCCATGTTTATTTCTTGTTCAACAACACATGAAAATTGCAATGAAGATCTCTAGTAACTGGGCAGTGGCTACAATAACCATATGATAGGTAACAAAGATGTTTTTTCAAGTTTTGATGAAAGAGTTAAATCTCAAATTAAATTGGTTGATGATCATCTTGTTAATGCCTTAGGTAAAGGTCTTGTTACAATTGTAAACAAACAGAATGAAAATAAGAACACACATGATGTCTATTATGTACAAAGTTTGAAAAAAAATCTATTATGTGTAGGATAAATGAGCTAAAATGGTTTTGAAGTAAATTTTAAAGGTCCTGCCTACAAAATTCTTGACAATCCACCTAATCAAAGTGTCATAGCAAGGATCCAAATGACCAAAAATTGGATGTTTCCTCATAAAAAATGAGTGTGAGACAAATGATTGAAAATGGTTTTGAAGTCAACTTTAAAGGTACTACCTACATAATTCTTGACCAAAGAGCTATAGCAAGGATCCAAATGACCAAAAATAGGTGTCTCCTCTAGTCATGAAAAATATGAAGCAGTCATTATCACATGCTCAATTTGTAACAAATTCTCATGAAACTTGGTATGGTCCTGGGTCTACCTATGATAGATTTCCATCAAATTAATCCTTGTGAAAGTTGTATCCTATCCAAACACTAAAGAAACAATTTTCCAAATTACGTTAGTTATAAATCCCAACGTCCACTTAAGTTATTACATACATACCTTTGTGGTTCAATGCAAACCTAGTCAATAGGAGGAAGTTTTTACTTTCTAACCTTTATTGATGATTTCAACAGAATGACATGGGTCTTCTTCATCATTAAAAAATATGATACATTTGAACATTTCAAGCAATTCAAAGCCATTGCAGAGAAGTAAAATGACTATAAAATTAAAGTATTAATATCACATGGAGGAGTTGAATATGATTCCAAAGAATTCGCATCATGTTGCAAGGATCAAGGTATCAAAAGGAAATTTACAACAAGGTACACTCCATAACAAAATGAAGTGGCAAAAAGGGAAAATTAAACAATCATGAATATGGCAAGGAGGATGTTGAAGGCAAAAAAAATCACAGAGTATTGGGTAGAAGCAGTAGCATGCTCAATTTATATTTTGAGTAGATCTCCAACCAAAAATGTCAAAGACAGAGTTCCCTTAGAAGCTTGGAGTGGTATGAATACAAGAGTATCACACTTGAGAATCTTTGGTTGTGTAGCCTATGTGCTTGTTCTAGAAGAAATGAGAATGAAATTGGATGTAAGAAGTGATAAATGCATATGTGTTGGTTATAGTGAAGAAAGGCTTTTAAATTGTATAATCCTCTCACCAAGAAAGAAATTATTTCAAAATATGTTAATCTCTTTGAAGATCAAGCATGGAATCATCAAAATAATATAACAAATGGAAATTTACTTTCTTCACATGCATTAGAAACAAGTGAAACAATAGAAGTGGAATAGCCAAGACAAGGACTACCATGACTAAAGGTTCCAACTAAAGGAGAAAACAAATGAGGATAGAATGCAATAGTCCATCCTCAAGCAACGAATCTAATCCCACCATTCTGCAGAAAACAATAATTTTGAGAGAAATTTATGAACATATATATAATGAATGGGTACATTTTGACTCACTCTCTTACCAACCAACACATTGGGAAAAGCATCCAAAAAGAAAGAATGGGTTGAAGCTATGAACAAAGAAATTGTAGTAATAGAAAAGAATGACACATGGAGCCTTGTAGATATAGCAACAAGAAAAACAAGCATTGGATTCAAATGGGTCTATAAGACCAAGTTTAATAAAAAATGGAAAATTGAAAAGCATAAAGCTATATTACTAGGAAAAGGCTTTAGCAAGTTTGGATATTATTAGGACATTATTAGTAATAGCAACAAAAAATAATTCACCACTTTACCAAATGGATGTCAAATAAAGATTTTAAATGGGATCATCAAGGAAGAAGTTTATGTAGATCAACATATAGGAAATGAAGTCAAGCATCAAGAGCTGAAATTTTACAAGTTAAAAAACCCTTGTATGGTTTAAAACAAGCCCCCAGAGATTGGTACAAAAAAAATTGATTCTTATCTACTCAAGAAAGGATTCAAATGCAACATTAATGAACCTACTCTCTATACAAGAACATATATGCAAGGTAATATTTTTATTGCTTTCATTTATGTTGATGATATGATTTAGATAGGAAATTTGTAGCTTGAATATTTTCAAACAACTAAGGACAAGGAATTGATATGACCAATCTTGGTCACATGAAATTTTTTTTTGGAATAAAAGTTGAACAATCTGAAAATGGAATTTTCATTTGTTAACGAAAAGTGTGCAAGAGACATTTTGACAAGGTTCAAGATGAGTGAATGAAAGTCATTACACACACCAATTGTCATATGAACCAAGATAAGCAAATATGACAATAATCCATCAGTCAATTCCACTTTATATAAGTAGATAGTAAGCAACCTAATGTATCTCACAACAACAAGACCTGACATAATGTATTTAGTCAACTATATATCCAGGTTTATGGAGTTACCAAAGAAACCCATTGGAGAGAAAGAAAAGGGATTTTAAGGTATATTGTATGAATAATACAATATGGAAGATTATACATTGATTCCAAATACAACCATCTTGTTGGTTACACATATAGTGATTTGTAAGAACTATTGGTGATAGAAAGAGTACCTTAGCATATGCAGTATATCTAGGTACAAAACTGATGTCATGGGCATCCAAGAAGCATCCCATTGTCTCCATTTCATCAAAAGAAGAAAAGTATGTAGCAACAATAGGATAAATGTGCCAAGTAGTTTGGTTAAGAAGATTCATAGGTGATATTGAGCCTAAAGAGAAGAAGGAGCCAAATCCTATTTTTTGTGATAATAATTCATCTATTGAATTTTCTGGAAATCATGTGTTTCACTACAAAAGTAAACACATTGACACCCATTTTCACTTCATTTGAGAGCTATTCAACAATGATCGAGTCAATATTCATTTTTGCGATTCCAAAATCAGTCGATGGACATTTTTACAAAGCCATTGGTAAAAACAAGTTTTGAATTTCAAAGATAACACTTAGGAATTATTTGTACTAAAAATTGTAATAAAGATGAAGTCAAAATTAAGGGGGAGGGTTAATGTAATTGTTGACTACATCTTATGTTGTTATATATTCTACTTAGTCAATAATTTTGATAGTGTAGTGCATTCAATGCTTAAGTAGTAGTTTGCAATAATGAGTTAGACCATATCAAACAAGTTGGTAGATCCATTCAAACAAGTAGTTTTATATGATCTCTATGTACCTATTTTTCGGTGTGGTGTGGCAAAGTGGTTCCTTAATGTGAGACGGGCTCTAAATCTCCATTGGTTTTTCAATCTGGGTAATTTTGTTTTACTATGTTTTTTCACTCTCTCTTTCGACAAGCTCAAGGTTAACTATGTTTCATATTCCACTTAGCTGAGACCGAGAATGAGATCCTGAGTTTAGACTAGTATTAGGATCCTTGAAAGATTAAATGCAAAGATAGATAGTCAATTTTGATCCCAGAACCCCATTTCAAGCATATGATTTGGGCTATTATGTCAGGTTTATCTGTGAGGTTTTAGAATGTGAAAACTCTAGAAACACTCGAGATTAAAATAGGGGGATTCTTAGGTCTAAAGAAAAAATTTGATTCAAAGAAGGATAGGAAATGGGTGATAGTTAGTATTGAAATATATTTCAAAGAGGGTTTGATAAAATAAATTGAAATTAAAGAGAGGGGGCACCCTTTCACTCTTGGTTTCAAAATATCAACTATTGGAGAGTCCCTTTACATTGGTTCATGTAGAAATATTTTGGTGATGAATAAAGAAAATAAGTTTTGGGTTAAAAAGAAGACCAATGTCTCTCAAAGAGAGGCTTTGATTTCTCTTCCATTTTTTAATGTGGTAAAATAGGCCAAGGGTAAGAATATTTCTAGTAAGTAAGAAAAAGAGCTTCATAGAAAATGTCATGTCAATGTTTTGTCACTCGACGGTCCCATTACTACAATATCTAAAAAGAATGATCTCTCTCCCTTAATTTTTTCCCTAATTCCAGAAATTCAAGTTTTACTTTCAGAAATTTTTTCTTTTAATAATACTTTATCTAAAAAGGAACAAAATGAATCCCCTCTTCTCAAGGCTTCTTTGGCCCTCTCTCCTATGGTAGATTCATTTCACTTTCTTGAAGTGGGGGAAGAGTTTGAGTCCCTAGATAGGATGAATTGCTAATGGTCCTGATATAGGGAATGGTAAGCCTTTGAAGGGAGAGTCTCTCCTTCCCCTTGCCTTCCCCCCCCCCCCCCCCCCCCTCAAATTGTTAAACATGTTGGTAGGAAGTTTTATGATCTAATATCTAATGCCAAAATGGAAGAATGGGAACCCTAGTTTGGAGGTTTGGTAAAAGAATGAGGGTTGGATCCTTTAGTTGAAAGGAAATTTCACTTATTTATATATCAACAAAAAGTAGTAATGGATACCCAAAGAAGGAAGCAAGCTACAATTTATAGGGCCCTTAGAGCAAAGAAATATTGGTGGGTTGATCCCTTATGAAGTGTATGTCTTTTAATGCTATAGGGGTAGGGGATTCCCATAAAATTTTAGCCCTCAAGAGACTTTCTAGGGATATTGGTATAGGCATAATCTTGATTTAGGAAACTATAACCTCAAGTTCAAAGGCAAGACCAACTATGGAAGCTTGGCTCAAGGGTTGGTATTTTTCCTTGCTGAATGTTGAGGGATTATCAAGTGTCTTGCTAACAACTAGGCTTGATCGGAATGTTTTGAGATTCTCTTCAAAAGGAAACTTCTTAGTGTAAAGGATACATGTATTTAAAAATATAGTAATAACAAAACAACATTTCAATGTTAAACATAAATAAAATATTTATATGCTTATGTTGAATAAACTATTTCAATGTTAACTATGTAGCAACTGATAAAAAAAAAAAAAAAAAGGAATTTATTTTTTTTAGCTAAAACATTTTATTAGTGTGTTCCTCAAAATGAAAGAGATGTGTAGTTCCTCAAAATGAAGGAAATGTGTAATTCCTTCCATGCTCATAATGAAGTTGATACATGGTACACAAAGATATATAGAAAAAGCCAACATATATTGATCTTAATTCTGAATGAATAAATTTGATCCCTAAAATATATATGATAAATCTAACATTGATATAAACCTATATTGATTTTGAACGATAATCTAATACTTAGTTTCACAAAAGTAAGAATCTTCTCGATACTCATTGTGCATTCCCAATCAAAGTTCAGATGCAAAAATAAATAAATAAATAAATTGATACACTCATTCATGGCTTATGCATCAACATTCATGAGATTCATTCTTTCGTGTAGTATAAACTCACTGTCTTATTCATTCTTTCCTACAATATTCTTTACACTTGTATAAATATTTATCTTCATGCCTATTAAATATCCCAAATCACAAAAACATAATGTCCAACACGACAAATAGATGAGCACAATAATGTCATTTTTATTATAAAATTCACACAATGAACCAAGTCATGTACAATATTGCAGACATTGAAAAATAACAACGCAATCTAGACTCTAAGCGACTCAACTTTTCCAGTTCACATAGGTTTTTTTTTATCATAAAATGCACACAATGAACCAAGTTCTCTGCAATAATGCAGATATTGAAAAATAGCAAGGCAGCCTTAGCGACTCAAATTTTCCAGTTCATAGAGATTTGTATACAATTTTAATAGTCGTGTTTGAAAATAGCAAATGCTAGAAATATATGTAACCACTTTTTCATATTCCTTTCCTTTTAAAGATAGCGTAGAAGAAAAAAACATTTGGCAGTAGGGGAGAGGACTTTATTGTTGTGCAAGGACCAGTAGTTGTTATAGTATTGGTCCCACACATCCATCAAAAAATCATCATAAACCATAAAAAAATGCACATAAATAAGTTATATAAGTTATTAAATTATTTCCAAAATGGGACCATATATTGATTGGACCAACAATTGTCAAACACCAAGCCTTAACATCACAAGTTGATAAGACATATTGTCCCAACTACCTTCAGCTTTGAATTACCAATTAATTCGAAATGCACTACAAAAGATTCCATTGAATTCTATCCAGGAGTACACCTATCCCATCAAATAGTCACCCATTGATTTCCACTGGAGCAACACATCCCATTGCTGGGTTACCTGCACAAGAATAGGTGAAATGTGCGTCAACCATATCTACAGGTGTGTTTAACCATTCAACCTATTGAATACAATAAATGACACCATTCAATTCAGGAATTAGTTTAGAGGATGCAATAAATGACACCAACCCTTTCAATTCAGGTATTAAACACATCAACCCTTTCAATTGAGGAATTGAACACAAGAAAGCACAAGGATCAACCATGAAAGTTTATCAACCATTAGATCATGTAAAAATCAATCTAGAACACACATTTGCATATGGGAGATGGAAATCCATGCCAATATTCCCTACCAATTAAATTCTAGATCAAAAAACTATAAAACGTCAACCCTTACTGATTTTCATTTGAAACATTCATTCTACTCATCAGTTGTTGAAGACATACTATCAGAGTCTGTGCAGAGTGTTACACTCATTCTATTCATCAACTGCTAGAGATATACAATCAGAGTGTGTGCATAATGTTACATTCATTCTATTCATCAACTGTTGGAGATATACATGTTTAATTTTGTTGAATAAAGTTATCATATTGATTATAAAATCCTTATTTTTGTTGAGAAACAAGGGTAAATTAAAGCCAATATAGCCAATATCACTTGTTAAATAGATCTCAAGATTCGATTAGAGAAGCACTTTTAAATGAATAACGGTACCAATGTATCTTTATCACTTGTATATGCTTATTATAAATTCTCTTTTAATTATTAAATTATCAAATTAAGACGAGAAAACTACAAGATTGCAAGATCAAAACTACAAGGATTTAGACAAAATTGCTACCTGTGACATTAGTTGGTAAAATGCAATAAAATATATGCAATGCAATTTGCAAGAGAGAGATACTTATACAATGAAACTATGCAAAATGAGATGCAACAAAGAATCATTTATTTCATTTTTTCCTTAGGACGTGCTTTAAGGCTCGAGATTTTGTATTTGAACCCACTTCGCTCTCCTTATGTCAAGCGAGCTATTCCTTCCTTGACGATATGGGCCTCCTGTAACTACTATTCGTTCAGGCTCATTACTCAATAAAATGAGTCTATTTGAACCCTAATCGATTCAAAGTCTATTAACCTTGTGTCAGTCTATCTATTACTTATGAACTTGCTTTAAGGTTGGATTACATATCTATAAAATATAACATCCAAAGACTCTATAGGACCACTGAGCAGTAAGACGTCAATGAGAGATGCAATGAGGTAGTTAGTATCCAAGAAGGATATCATATCCTTGACTAGGCTAGGGAGAAAAGCCAACAACAATGCCAATATGCTAACTCAAGAAACTACTAGTCCTTCAATGTACCACTGTCAATGAAACAAGGATTTGTGTAGCTTACTAGAAAGTATATATTAGTCAATTAAATGATGAGATCAACCCTTAAATCATTCTCAAGATGAAAATAACCATACCCAAGTTTAGTAACAAATTTCAATGTCACTGTAACCTCGAAGTTGACTCTTGCAATTTAATAGTAGACCACTATAATAATGATATTGGTCCATTGTCAACAAGATTGGTTAAGCAATATTTGAGGATAGAACACTTTGTAACCTCTATGATTAATATGCGATAAATTTTAATTGTTTTAGGCTTACTTTTATCAAATAATTAATGTGATTAGCCTTTGTATGCAATGCTTCAGAACTTATCTTATTCGACAATCTACAATAGGTCATTGTTGAGGAGAAGTACTTACAAGTTATTAAGAAAATAAACTACAATCATCAATAACATGCAGCACACCTTAGAAGATACTCATAGCCTAGACAAATCAATCAAATAAAGCCCACAACCATGCAAGAGAAAGCTAGAAAATTGATTAAGGATTTTATGAGTTATATATGATTTGATTTAATTATTCCAAGCCTCTTATAATATGAAATTTTATGTTTGAAAATCCTTCCAATTATGAGTTTCATATTAGAGATGTATGCAGTCACCCATAAGGCTCGCGTAAGGGAAATGTTAGATTGAAGTTACAGTATATAGATAAAGCACTGATTTTTGTTGCTCACTCATTACAATGGCCAATGAATTACTTTGTTTACTAATACTACATTGACATTGTATTATTAATTCTATATTTATTTGCAAGAGTTTTGTACTTGTTTACCTGTAAGAGAAAATCAAAAAAATTTAAAAATCGGAATTTAGTAGCAAATCTGCAGGTTGTTGCAACCATGCCAAGAGTTTCTATTGTAGATCGTACAAGGAACAGGAGGAGGGGAGGGATGAGGGGGGGCCAGCTACGATCCAGTTCATCAGATAAGGATAGGGAGGTGATGTGAATGCTCTAAATGCTCCCAGCAATGTCTTGAAAATGACATTGTGGTGGTGTATCATGCTATCCCACCATCAACCACAGAGCCACCTTCAACCACAATGCAAGGTGCAATTTCAAAAAAAGAAAATATGTGTCATCAGAGGTTGGAAAAAGTAAGACATGCTAGCTGCAATTTATGACATTGAGTTTAATGGATATTCAATATGTCCCTCTACAAAAAAACATGGTATTGCTACCTCTAACATATATTATTGGATAAATGGGATGACTAATACAAATCGTAGAGGGCCTGTTACAGTTATGACTAAATAAGAGGAGAATGAGGTGGTTGAGTGGTGTAAGGAGATGGACCCATTGGGACATGGGTTAGAGCTTATACAACTTAAATCCACAGCAGCTAAAATATGTCAGGGGAGGCCAAACCCTTTGAAAGATGGGTTTCCTGATAAATCAGGTGGAGTGGGTTTAGAAAAATGAATCTAGACCTTGTGCTACATACAACCGAGGGCCTTGACAGAGACAAGGTAATAAATCTACGCCCTGCAATTGTGTCTAAGTTCTATAACACTATTTATGTTTCATATGAGCAACACTCATATGCCCCATACCATATATGGAAATATGATGAAATAGGCTTACGGGCAAGAAGGAATTGTGGTATGTGGGTAATTGCCCAGAGAGGGAGCAAAGATGCGCCTAAGATTTTTCCTAAGAGCAGGGAGTGGAACACTATTCTTTGTTGTGTCAATGCAATTGGTTCTTCGATCCAAAGATTTATTTATTCAAAGGTAAAACTCAACTAAAAAACTATCTACAAAATTGTGAACCAGGTGTATGCTTGGTTGCAAATCCCCATGCATGGATGAAAAAGGAACTATTCCTGAATTGGCTTTGTCACTTTGTTACTTCTGTACGAGGTGGCTTCTCACCTAAAAACAGACACCTATTGAGTTTAGATCGCCATGGAAACCACATGGTTGTGGAGAAAATTGAGGAGGCCAACAATTTGGGCATTGACCTGTTAACATTGTCGGCTCATACCACTCACATATTGCAATCCCTTGATGTCAGCATGTCTAGGCCTTTTAAGAATCATTTCAAGGTCGAGCGAGCTTTGTGGATGGCAAAGAATCCAGGGGTGGAAGTAAAAATTTTTGAGCTAGCTAAGATTGCAAGTAAACCATTTAAAAGGGATTTCACGCCTTCTAATATCAAGGTTGGATTTATGAGGATTGTGATATGGCCAATTAATGTTGATCCTTTTATGCATGATACTGTTTGTAGCCAAGAATTTGATGTGGAAGGTTAAGAAGCAGAGAACTTACAAGACCACTTTGATGAGAAAGAAGATGTTGTTGATATTTAAGGTATAATGTACCTTTCTGGAGGGAAATTCTATGGTGATGATGATGAACATGTGAGTGAGACATTGTTCAGTCATGAACCAACTCTCAATATCATGGAGGTTGTCACGCCCACTGAACCACTTGCAAATTTTGTATGTGATATTCCATATGAGGCAGTTGATCATGCGAATGAAAATGCAAGCTTGATTTCAAATGATAATGCAATAGGATTAAACAATAAGCAATTTAGCATTCCAACGCAAGTAATCCCACCATCATGGTTTGCAGAGGCCATGATGAATATCAACACACATAATGTGTATAGCACCAATGAGGAAAGCATGGACATCCCTTCACAACCATCAGAGTTGAACACCGAACTTGTTCATTATTTTCTGGACAATGGATCACTGGAAGAGGAGCCTATTCAACATGAAGTACTTGAAGAACACATAAATGGGGGCCAAGTAATTTTCCTAGAGGTTGAAAGGTAAGTGTTAGGTCCTGAGGAGAATGGGACAACAATTTAGAGAATACTTGGTGCACTCCTAAAGCTACCAATAGGGAGTGGACTTTGTATGTCTTTGTATCATTGTACTTTCTCTCCTCTTCTATTCTTAAGCAAGATGAAAGGGGCGCATGTGTTGGTTATCGGGTTTTTTTTGAGCAGTTGTAATGCATCTTTTTCAATATTCAATATAAGATAAATGAAATTGAGAGTTCAAATCTATGTATATTGCACTCAAATTTTCGATAGTATGTATTTGTAAATCAACCAACTTATATTTGCCTCCTTTTTATTCAAACTTTCAAATTTTCAGCTACCTAGTATTTAGGTTATTCTTTCTAGGTGCAAAATCTGCTTACCATTGTTAATGAAAATAAAGGGATATAAATATAAAGGGGTATAAAAAATATCAATGAAAAAATGATACCTATAATATCTAGTGAAAATAGGGGTTTTTTAAATTGGGAAGGTGTATTGGTTTCTTATTAGTAGGTGGTTAAATAAAATGATTTTTCGAGGTATTTTTCAATATGTAGTCAAATTATGGGTATTGTTTAGTATTGTTAGAGGTTTATTGAGTGAAGCCCTTGTGTTTTAAGGTTGACCATTTAAGATATAATTATAATGTTTGTTGTGTACACAAATGTATTTTATAATTTGATATAAGAGAGTAATTTTTTTCATGCTCAATTAGGAGTTGACATATATTCTTTTACAATAAAAATTTAATGTTCACTATATTTAAAAAATAAAAATAGTAATACATATTGATTAATTTTAATTAAAAAAAATAGTAATATT
>APFE030976327.1:0-24291 GCA_000404065.3 Pinus taeda
TTCTTGTTGCATTTTCAACATATCTTTAGGCTCTATCTTTTATCCCTCTTGAATATTTTTTATTAGCTATGGAATAAATGCACTAAAAAAGGAATGGAACCCCTTTCCCCCTAATGACCTAGTTATAACACAACCCGATAGCCTACCAGTGGTGAGGTTTGACTACCTCAATTACTAACCAGAGTTACAATATGGACTCTTCTATAGTCTCTTTCATCATAATTATGTGGGCATCCTCTTCTCCATGAATAATGGGTGGTAGCATGGAATTCTCCCAAATTATGGTAGTGAAAATAGGAAGGTTGACTTTTGAGTGGCATAAATTTTGCATAAAGACTCTTATTGAGGTGATCCTTTTGTTGTTTGAAAGAAATATTTGTGTTTAACATGAAAAAAAAGTGTAACACTTAAAGAGAAAATTTTTACTCCCAAAATATTTTCAGTTGTTGCCTCAAAATGCTCTTGGAAGGTTTTTAGGCCTTGATTTTCCAAACGGGATCTTGCTAGTAAAAATGGTCATGTGCGTTGATTCCTCGTATTTTTCCATTCTAAAATCATATCATTGGATGCAAATTAATATAACGGTCGTTTCGGATCAGACCTCTGCATTTTGGGAGAAATTTGGTCTCCAAAAGCTTCTACTGAATGAGGTGAGGAAATTTTTCCTCCACCTTCTCTCGACTATACCATTTATCTGTTTCTGCAATTTTTCCTTTCAACTCAATCTGTCAAAGGTCATAATTCCATTTTCATACAATTTTAGACCTCTTCTCTAAACTATATTTTTGGTTAATGCTTCTGAAGCATCTGGTGCCAAAATTGTCCAGAGAAGGTAGGGATTATTCCTCTTCATGATCTAGCATGGAAGGTTCATAGAGTTTTAATGTGCAACCTTACAAGATTCTCTAGATTGACAACTAAATAGATGCACATGTATGATATAAATTGAGTTTGTTGAATTATCTCCCACCTTTTCTCTTATCTTAAAAGAACCATATTGCAAAGCCTTGATTTTCTTACCAAGACCCTCCAGCCTCTCCTAGTTCAACTATAACCATACTGTGTCTCCCACCTCGAATGAATTATCCGTGTTGTGTTGATCTTGCCTATATTTGTATTTTTCATGTGGCTTTTGTGGTGTCTCATACCCCTGTATATGGATCTCTTTGATCTTCTCAATAATTTTTTCAGCCCTCAAGGAATCCCCTATAAGATCCTCCCTCACTCCTCCTTTATCCCCATATGCAATATGCAAAGGTGGAGGTGGAAAATATCCAAAACATGTTGGGTATAATCATTCCCCTTTTTCGTGTTGATGGTATTACTAAGGATTCTCCTTTTTCACATTGCTATTGTTATTTATTGATTTGCTTTCACATGCTTCTGCACTAGATTTACTTATTTTTAAATAATATCTTGCAGAATTTACTTTAACTTTCAGTGCTTCCCATTTTTATTTAATAACCTTCATCAAAATGCTCACTTCCTCTTCAATTTTCCTCTCCTCTTGTAGTTGGGTTTGCAAATCAAAAATTTTGTCCTTGATTTTTTACTCTCTTCCTTCAAGAATTTGAAGTTGTACGACCAACAATGAATATATATCTAGAATTTGTATTGCTCGTAGAAGAGGAAATAGTCAGTTATCTGAACTTGAGCATTGATGGCATTGTTGTGAATGTTCCACATGTGACCCCAAAGGTTTTTAAGGTGCAATCAGACTGAGAGATTACTTGATTGAAAAATGCACACCTATAGGTAGTAGGTGAGCATGCACGCGATGATTTGTAGTCATAACCATTAAAGGTAGTGTTTCCCTTTAGATCTTCGAGTAGGCATCTCGGAGTACTATAAAAGGGACTTCTACTTGGGATCTTCTGCCTAGAGCACTGCCCACCACCAGGGCTACTACCATTACTGCCAATGCAACACCAAATGAGTACCTCATCGACATGGATGCTTTGAATGATATTGAACATCTAATAAACTACTATGATGGGTAATTCTATTGAGATGATTATCAATGTGTGTAGGTAGCCCCCATTTATAGGCATCATCAGGATGGTTATTGGTAGCATTATGGGTCATATGTGTGTGTTGTACATCGGTGTATCAGGATGCTTGATCTAATAAATAAATGAAAGAAATGCATGAATCTTTGTAGCCGCCTCATTAGACCATTTCCCCCATCATGAGTGGAGTGGGTTCAAATTGAAATCCATATGGGTCACACATGATGACCACCCCATCCTTTGTGGAGTGGGTGCAAGTAAAGATCAGTAGAAAGAATAAATAGGGCATGACACATTATTTAATAAAACCAATTGGGTCTTATTTTGAAATAGAATTTTCAGAATTATTAAAAAACGAAGAGGTTGTTAGGAATTAAATTATATGAGATCTTTCAAAAATAATTTTACAGCTAGACAGATTTATAATTCTTTGTGTATTTAAATATATATATATATATATATATATATTATATATTATATATAATATAGATATATATATATATATATATATAATGTATGTATCTAATGTATATATGCACATTATAAAATGTAAAATTTTATATAAAATTATTCAATAATAAAAAATTAATCTAAACTATAAATATATTCTATATTATATTAAAGTAAATAAAAAAATTATAAATAAAATATTTTATCAGCAACTGCTCGAATGAAATAGAGGCTTGATTCTTTCATAATTAACATGAGTTGGTAATATATATATATATATATATATATATATATATATATACTATATATAATTAGATAATAGATAGATAGATAGATATATAGATATATATATAAGAGTGGATCTATTAATCACATAGAATTAGAGCTCAAGCCTCTTTGATGGGACCAGCCCTATTGTACACTGTCAATTATTAAATGTGTGATTTGTGATAATATCCAGTGGTTGATTTGTATTATTGTGTGATTAATTTTTTGGTACGAGCTCTTAATTGTGAGGGGGACACCTATCCCAACCTCGGGCTCTTCTCTCTTGACTTTACACTACACTCCCGAAAAACCCTAATCCCTCATTTGGTCATTGTGCCTGACACTTCTCTGTTCTCCCGAGAGGGTTTGCTGCTTTGGTTTTGTTTTGCAGTTGGTGAGGGTTCGATGGCTCTCTGTCTGCACACATTGGTCGTGAAATCCCACTCTTGTAGCCAATGGTTCTAGTTATGTGTTAGCTCTAGTTGCAGTCCTCTATTCGCCAGTTCTCTTAGGGGTTTTGAAGCTCAGCTCTGTGGAGGCCATGTCTCAGGGTTCTGCATGTTTCTTTCTCCATTTCAATGGTGGCATTGGCTACCTCTTTGATGGCTCTGTGGATGCTATGTCTCAGGGTTCTGCAAGTTGCTTTCTTCATTTGGATGGTGGCATTGGCTACCTCTTTGATGGCTCTGTGGTCATTGTTTCACTTCATCGTCAGTTTGATTTTAATATTGTGCTTGTGGTTATAGTTCTGTTGAAGCTTTTGATTTTCTCTACAATTTTTTCACTGTGTAACTGTCAATTTTTCAATTATTTCAGGCCAGAGTTACGAGGTGACCTAGCACTCAGCTTCTGCTTGACAATTTTGCATAGGTAAGCCCTCTATCTTTGATTCACGACACTGCTCTGAGTTTCTATTAATACTAATGGTTTTCACTCCTTATGAACAAGCTCGACTCTAGTGGCTGTGACCTAGTCGAAATCTCTCCTTCTCCTATATGAGCTCAGCTCCTCTCGTAAGTTCCAACCTTGTAAACCCTTACCCCTATCTTTCTCCTTCAGTTTTTGAATGTAACTTTTGTTTGCTAATGGTTGGCTCTTGGTGGTTTTAGGTGGACGTTGATCCATCTTGGTTGTTGGTATCAGGTCCTGTTGCCCACATGTTGGAACGGGTAGGGTCATTCCATGTTGCTTTGTTTGTTTTCTTATCTCGGCACTCTTGCTGCCTATTGGTTGTCTCTGGTCTGTGGTCGAGGGCTTTAGCCTCTCTATTATTGGCTTTATGTCTGAATGCCTTCAGGCCTTAAATAATTTTGTAACTTATGTTTGAACGTTGTTTAAGTTATTAGTTGGGGTTTCGAATGACGGTCTCACCATTTGGTCTTTACAGTTTACAATCTCGTCGTTAACTTGGACTATAAATATTTTTGATACTTCTGTGTATATGTTTATGCAAAGATTTTGAGAGGAAAAAGAAAATATATTTATATATTCTGGTACCTATAGATATATGCGGAATCCTTGTTGTGACTGTGTTTATTGGTTCTATGAAACCCTTTGTCGATGTGTGACTATAGTCTTTGCCAGGTTCTTTGTATACTCTGGAACTGCAAATGTTGGTTGTAATTATATTTGATTCCTCCTCTCATTATTTCACCCTCGTATCTGTGGTTGATTCTTCCATGAGGCCCTTTGTTGTTTCACTGAATTTGACTTTCTTGGTGGCTATTAAGAAAATCTAAATTGCTAGTTCTCTGTGGTTATTATGGAACACACTCAGTTCTTAATTAGGAATAAATTAATATGTTGCTACAATGGAAATGGATTCAGATTTTCTCTTAACAAATGCTTGTATGTTTCTATTCTTTTCAGCTATGATGGATCCATTACATCTTTTTATTTTTTCCTTTTTTAAAGGATTACTGTACAGTTACTTAAAATTGTGAGTAGTTATATATGGTTATTCATGATAACTATTCATTTCTTTTTATCTAGGTTCTAAAATTAACCTACAAGAGTAAATTTAAAATAAAACATAATGAAAATAAAAACAGTAGGCTAAGATAGCCTCAAACTTGCCACAACATCCTAAATGCTATTAACTAAAATAATTAAGTGAGACTTAGAAAACTAGCTGTGAACCTTTCCAGTCTGCCGAGACAAATACTCTAGCCTTGACCTCCCCTAGCTAGATGCTCTTGCATCAGGCTCCTGGGGTATTAAAAATTCATGGCTTGGGTCCATGAGCTCCTCGATTGAATACCCTGCACGTTGTATCGATCTTGCATCAAGCCATGAACTGTCCTCAATGGGACGGTTCTTACACTTGACAAGGTACTGTAGGTACTCTTTTCTTCGAGTCCGCCTGGCCACCTATGTATCGTGGATTCTCTCAATCTCAAGGGGCTGAGTCGAAGGCATCTTCCTCATCCAAGAACTACTTCCTATCTGGGTATCCTGATTTGGCCGTGTCGAACTGTCGTCTTCAGGACTGGTAGTGTATGGAAACAGATCTGCCACGTTAAAGATAGGTGATATGCCTATTCTTGGAGGCAGTTGCAGTTCATAGGCATTTGTAGAAAATTTACATAAAATTTTGCAAGGTCCAATTTTCTTAAATTTCAATTTATTGTATTCACCCTTAGGTAACCTTTCTTTGTGAAAATGTGCTAGGACTTGGTCCCCTACATTAAATTGTACCTCCCGCCATTTCAGATCTGCTTACTATTTATACCTCTGACTGTTGTGCTATAACTTTGACTTTACCTGCTCATGTAGGTCATTAATTTCTCTTGTGAAGTATTCCTCGTCAGCACTCCTTCTTTCCAACTGTCTGAAATCTCGTAACTCATGAAGTCTGCGAGGATGCATTCCATACAAGATCTAAAAAGGACTATTTCCCGTGCTTCGATTTGGTGAATCGTTGTAAGAAAATTCTGCTTAGGCAAGTACACAATCCCACATCTATGAATTTTCTCCAACTAAGCTCTGCAATAGGTTTCCCAAGCTCCTGTTTACCACCTCCGTCTGCCCATCGGTCTGTGGGTGATAAGCGGAGCTGAAATTCAACTGTGTCTAGCTTTTTCCACAAGGTGTGCCAAAAATTCCTTGTGAATTTCACATCCCTGTCAGAAACAATGGACTTGGGCAGCTCGTGCAGTCTGACAACTTCAGTGAAAAGCAAGTGTGCTACGTCAGTGGCATCACTGGATTTCCTGCAAGGGATGAAATGTGTCATTTTTTAGAACCGGTCCACTACCACCATAATGGATTCATACCCTCTCTCTGTTCTTGGCTGACCCAAGACAAAGTCCAGGTTGACTGAGTCCCATGGTCTACTTGTAATAGGCAGTGGTGTGTAGAGTCCCGTGTTCTGACTGTGTCCTTTCACCAACTGACACACTTTACACCTGGTCACATATCGCTGCACGTCCCTTCACATCTTCGGCCAGTAATAAAAATGACTGATCTGATCCAAGGTCTTATCAATGCTAAAGTGTCTGGATAGACCTCTGCTATGTTTTTCCTGGATGATGTTCTCTTGCATTGAACATTTGGGAATACATAGTTGTCCTACTTTAAATAGCAGCTCCTCCACTTATATGCTTCAATGCCAACATAAAACTTTGCAAGTACTCAACCCATTTCGCATGCTTTTGGTTCATCTTATGCTGCTGTATATCATACTACAATGCAAAATTATCAAAAAACAATATAAACTATTTACCCAACAAATAGTGTCTCCAATGTTTCAATGCTTGGACAAAAGCATAAAACTCCTTGTCATAAGATGTGTATTTCTGCCTACTTTCATTTAATTTTTCACTGAACTAAGCCACTGGTTTGTCTTCCTGACTAAGTATGGCTCCAATGGCTGTACCACTAGCATCACAACAAACTTCGAAAAGTTTTTTAAAATGAGGCAATCTTAAGATTGGCCTTTCAGTGATCTTCCTCTTCAATATCTGGAAACTTTTCTCTGTCTCTTTAGTCCAATCAAAAGGTTGACTTGCCTTTTTAATGGTGTCCAACATAGGTGCACAGATCCCACTAAAATCCTTTATAAACTTACGATAGAAACTCGCCAACCCGTGAAAACTCTGAACTTCGAACAGACTCTTAGGGGATGGCTAGCTCATTATACCTGCAACTTTTTATGGGTCCATTTTCAGCTCATTTTCTGAAATCACAAAACCCAAATAGAGTAATTCCTTCTACAAAAGAACATTTTTTCAAATTTATCAGCAACATATTTTGTTGTAATTTCTCCAACACATATCAAACATGTCGAAAATTTTCTTCTCTGGTCTTACTGAAAATCAATATATCATCAAGATATACAATCACGAATTTCCCAATGAACTCTTTCAATATCTTTTTCATTAGGTGCATGAAAGTGCTAGGGGCATTACTTAACCCAAATGCCATCACCAACCACTCATACAGACCTTCATTGGTTTTGAAAGTTGTTTTCCCTTCATCCCCTTCTGTTATTTTGATCTGGTGGTATCCACTTTTTAGATTTATTTTGGAAAATTGTGCTGCTCCACTCAAGCAGTCCATCATGTCATCCATTCATGCAATGGGAACTTGTACCTGATGGTAATCTTATTGACGACCCTTCAATTAGTGCACATTCGGCACTCCCCTCCTTTCTTGGGAGCTAAAACAGTCGGAACTACACAGGGACTTAAACTTTCCCGAATCAATCCTTTGTCTAGCAATTCCTATACCTGCTTCCTGATCTCTTCGCTGTCCTTAGGACTTATCCGGTAAGTAGCCTTGTTTGGTTAACTAGCTCCGGGAATCAAATCTATGTGATGACTGATACTTCTGTTGGGTGGTAACTTATCCAGTAAATCATCCACCACAATGTCACTAAACTCCTGCAACATATCCTGAATTTCTTTAGGTAAGTCTGAAATTTCAGTATGTAATAACACTATTCTCGGCCTCCTTACAACAACATACTTTATCTCATTATCTTCAATCTACTTCAAAAATTCTTTCCTCCCACCAGCAGCGCTTTAGCTCCACTAGCTTCTGCTGTCTCTTCTTCCTTGATGGGTACAAGCGTATGCTTAATCCCATCCTTCACAAACTTGTAGCGGTTTGTTTTTCCATCATGAATCACTTTTCAGTCATACTGTCATGGTCTACCTAGAAGAATACGACACCCTTCCATAGGCATAATATCACAGGTTACCTTGTCCCTATATTTTCCAATATGGAAATCAACCTCACACTATTCATCCACTAGCAGTTGATGCCCTTTCTGTAACCAAGACATCTTATAGGGAGTGGGGTGCTTCAACCTTTTCAAACCCAACTTCTCTACCATCTCTATGGAGACTAGATTATCAGTGCTTCCACTATCTATAATCAGTTTGCAAAATTTTATGTGTGATTTACACACAATCCGGAATAATGACTTTCTTTGGGTTCTGTCAGCTGTCTCCTTTGCCAGTTTTAGTAGTACCTTATTCAAGACTAAGGTCCCTCCTATCTCTGGTACATTCTCTACCTCTTGGGGTGGTTCTTCTGCTTCCTTTATTTGAGCAACATATGCTCCTCTTGGTCTAGCCTATTCACCTTCAGGACACTCATAGGACTTGTGCCCCAACTTGTGGCACTTGTAACACTAGATGGAATCTCCTCTGCCTCTGCCACTACCCCTTCCGCGCTGCTATGGCCTTCCTGCCCTAGTTCTACTTTCCTTTTCTGTTGTTCTTGAAGTCTTTGAACTGCTGCCTTCTTCACTGTGGTTGGCAGTTCTGCCTCTGCGAAAGGATTGTCCTTTCCCTCTGCCAGATCCACGTCCTCTTCTAGCATTATGTCGCCTAGTAATCTTCTCTTCTTCCTTCAAGGCACTCTAATATGCTTCACCTATAGTTTTTGGGGAA
This sequence comes from Pinus taeda, assembly GCA_000404065.3. NCBI lineage: Eukaryota > Viridiplantae > Streptophyta > Pinopsida > Pinales > Pinaceae > Pinus > Pinus taeda. The sequence goes on from APFE030976327.1 coordinate 8,627, forward strand.
AGAATACTTATCTTGTTCAATATCTCCAGCCTTACGCCATTTAAAAACCTCGTTGTTTTTTCTGGGGTGTCCTCCACGTAACTTGCTCTCAGGATCACCCGATAAAATTATTTGGTGTATTGTTTTATAGTCATTCCCTTCTGCTTTAGGTTCTACACCTGTCGATACATAGCAATCTGATAATCTTTGGGCAAAAATTTACCCTTCAGTTTGGCTTCCATCCTGGTCCACTTTTTAATAGGTTGCTTATTTAATCTCCTACTCTCTGCTTGTACACTATCCCTCCATAAGGTTGCATGCCCTTTCAACATGATGGTAGTGAATTTAACTCTTCTATCTTCACTGATATCCTCATCTGCAAAGTACTTGTTTAACTCACTGATCCAGTCCAACAATACTTCTACGGACAAACTACCACCATAGGTCGAAATCTCAGGCTTTGGCTTACTACTAGCCAACAAAACTGACTTTAACAACCTAATTTCAGGTCCTTCCTCATCTGATCCATCTATTGTAGTTGTAGCTTCTTCCTCACTATCATCTCCTCCATCTGGATCCCTTCTTCCCACTTCTATTACCGCAAAATGGGCATTCAAGATCTTAATCTCATCTCTCAATCCTTCATCTACTACTCTTTGAATAGCTCTTCCATGACCACCTCTTCCAAATTCCATTTATAAAAAAAAACTTAATCCTCCTCTGATACCAAAATGATGGGACCAGCCCTATTTTACCCTGTCAATTATTAAACATGTGATTTGTGATAATATCTGGTGGTTGATTTGTGTTATTGTGCGATTAATTGTTTGGTACCAGCTCTTAATTGTGAGGGGGACACCTGTCCCAACCTCAGGCTCTGCTCTCCCACCTTACACTACACTCCCGAAAAACCCTAATCCCTCATTTGGTAATTGTGCCCAACATTTCTTTGTTCTGCCAAGAGGGTTTGCTGCTCTACTTTCATTTTGCAGTTGGTGAGGGTTTGATGGCTCTCTATCTAAACACCTTGGTCATGAATCCTACTCTTGTAGCTGAGGGTTCTGGTTATGTGTTAGCTCTGGTAGTAGTGCTCTGTTTGCCGGTTCTTTAAGGAGTTTTGAAGCTCAGCTCTGTGGATGCCAAGTCTCGGGGTTCTGCATGTTGCTTTCTCCGTTCGAATGGTGGTGTTGGCTACCTCTTTGATGGATCTATGCACTGTTTCACTTCATGGTCACTTTGATTTTAAGATTGTGCTTGTGGTTATAGTTTTGTTGAAGCTTTCGATTTTCTGTGCAATTGTTTCATTGTATAAATGTCAATTTGTCAATTGTTTCACGCCACCATCATGGGGTAACCCAGCGCTCAGCTTTTGCTGGACAAGTTTGCACGGGTAAGGCCTCTATCTTTGATTCACAACACTGCTCTGATTTTCTGTTAGTATTGAGGGTTTTCACTCCTTGTGAGTAGGGTCCACTCTGGTGGTTGTGACCTGGTCGAAATCTCTCCTTCTCCTACGCGAGCTCTGCTCCTCTGCTGAGTTCCAACTCTGTAAACCCTTACCCCTATCTTTCTCCTTCAGTTTCAGAATGTAACTTCTATTTGTTGATGGTTGGATCTTGGTGGTTTTAGGTGGACGTTGAGCTATCCTAGTTGGTGGTCTTAGGTCCTGTTGCCCACACGTTGCAACGGGTAGGGTCATTACATGTTGCTTTGTTTGTTTCCTTGTCTCGGCACTCTTGCTACCTGTTAGCTGTCTTTGGTCTATGGTTGATGGCTTCGGCCTCTCTGTTACTGGCTTTATGTCTAAATTCCTTCAGTCCTTAAAGAATTTTGTAACTTATGTCTAAATGCTATTTAAGTTATTAGTTGGGGTTTTGAATCATGGTCTTGTAGTTTGGTCTTTACAGTTTACAACCTCATCCTTAACTTGGACTATAAATATTTTTGATACTTCTTTGTATATGTTTATGCAAATATTTTGAAAGGAAAAGGAAAATATATTTATATATTCTGGTATGTGTACATGTATGCGGCGTCCTTGCTATGACTATGTTGATCGGTTCTATGAAACCCTCCGTCGATGTGTGACTGTAGTATTTGCCAAGTTCTTTGTATACTCAGGAACTGCAGATGTTGGTTGTAACTCTATTTGGTTCCTCTGCTCATTATTTCACCCTCGTATCTGTGGTTGATTCTTCCACGAGGCCCTCTATTGTTTCACTAAATTTGACTTTCTCAGTGAATGTTAAGAAAAACTAAATTGCTAGTTCTATGTGTTATTATGGAACAGAATCAGTTCTTAATTAGGAAGAAATTAATTTGTTGCTGCAATGGAAACGGATTCACATTTTCTCTTAAAAAATGCTTGTATGTTTCTATTATTTTCAGCAATGATGGAATCGTTATAGTTTTTGATTTTTTCATTTTTTGAAGGATTACTATACAGTTACTTAAAATTGTCAGTAGTTACATACGGTTATTCATGATAATTGTTCATTTCTTTTTATATAGATTCTAAAATTAACCTACAAAAGTAAATTTAAAATAAAAGGTAATGAAAATAAAAAAGGTAGGCTAAGATAGCATTAAACTTGCTACAATATCCTAAATGCTATTAACTAAAACAATTAAATGAGACTTAGAAAACTAGTTGTGAACCTTTCCAGTCTACTGAGACAAATACTCCTACCTTGATCTCCCCTAGCTGGATGCTCCTGCATCACTCTTTTAAAGTTTTACACTTTTTGGATCTCAAAAGATTTAATTCATCTCATAACTATGTAGGTCCAAAATTAACCTATCTATTCTATGAATATATAATGTTAAAAATAATACACTAAATAAAAACTAAACTAAATATAACCTTTTAACTAATAACATAAATTTGAAAATATTGTTTACATTAAAAAAATAACATTGTAATAAAATTAATGAGAACACAAGACAAACAAAAATATGATCTCTCAATAACCATATCCTCATTAAAATACACTACTAGGCTTAAAATGACTCACATTTAATGCAATAATACTTTCCTTAAATGTGTTAAATACTTCGCTAATTATAATATTAATTATAATAATTATATTTATATAAATATATTTTAACTCAGAAAACGAAACCATTTGTTCGCTTAGTGGGTCTTGACCCAGGTTCAGAGTTAGTTTTTCTAAACAAATCCCTACACTACTGGCCCTTTCCGCATCATGTTGTAGAGCGCAGGCTGAAGTGTCACTTGAAGCAGTATGGGGGACGCTGGAACCAAGTTTCCACACCCAAAGATTAGTGTAATGTATTTTTATGCCATAAACTTGCCTTCGTGCAGATCGATAATCCCTTAGGGCATATTGATATAACTAACCTTAATCAGCTCTTATATCTTCACGAACATTGACGATGATATTTCGTAGACCCTAAACATGTGAATCAATTAATTATGTGCCTTTGTCATTACTCCTAATCCTTTGCTTACCCAGATCAACCTAAGAATTGAGAAAATTAACATGAAATAAGATATGCTTCATGTAAAAAGTTAATATTAAGTGCGTTAATATAAAAACATCAATTATGTAAAGTCGCTCATCAATACAGTATTACTTCATAAACCAATCTATCATTACATCATAAAATCACATTCATTCATAACAGAAGTAAATGGATAAAACACCGGAATTTCTGGAACAATCTCTTTATTAACACTTCAGTTCTACTTACAGACTCAAGACTTCCTTGTGCACTCAGCAGCAAGGGTCTACACACTCAACTATAGACTCTATTCTAGGCCTCCATGCATGTAGTTGTAGAGCCTCTCCTCTACTGTAAGACTTCTTCTCTCTTTCCTCTACTGACCTGTTACATTCCTCTTCATCATCGATACTTCTTCTTGCCTTAAACATCGTAAGACACACCTTTTTATACAATCCCATGGTTTGCGAACTATGGGTAGATCTTCAAAAGCCAACTCAGCTTACATAAAACAAGTGTAAGACCCTTTATGACACTTTATTCTATACGCGCTCCGAGACAACAACTTGCGGGGACTTTACATTCTCTACAACAAAACTTGGGATTTTTTCCCCAAAACAAACCCTAGGGGACCCTGTCCTAACAGCACCCAACCCCACCAAAAGGAAAAATGAAAATCAAAAGACAAAGTATAGAAAATAAACATACCCTAAACTTATAACCCAGGGTTAGCTCATCTGGTCGAGTCCCGGTCAATAAAATATCTCTTCTAATGAGTTCAAAATTTCATTCACTCAACACTATCAGGGTCAAGCTTCATGGTAAATCAAACAGGAAATGAATCTTTTGGGCAGATCTACATGGTACAAATATTCCTTAGATGTAACAGTTACCATTCTCCAAGAACTTTCAACCACATAAAAATGTCGTGAACTTCAAGCCCATCATCAATTTTCTTGCGATTTCTTTCAATTAATTCTTGAAATTGCACTTTTGAAGGGTATGACATGTAACATAGAGTGAATAGAGGCAGTAAAAAGAGAAGAAAAGTGACAAATATCCACGAAATTGTTATAATATATACTTGGCTTCTCTGAAAGTGTCTTCACAATGTACCTTTAGCATCACACCTTTTGTAACTTTAGACCCAAGATGGTGGAGGGTGCACTAGAAAAACCTCCCAATGAGGCATATTTTCTTGATGTAGACAGTTGACGGTCTTTCAATAGTTTATCTACTCTGAGCAAGTTTTATTCTGTTTATGGTTTTCCATAACTAGAATATGTTTCTTTTCTTAAACTAGAAACAAATTATTTTATAAGTAAAAAACATATTTCATGTATTTGGAAAATGTTTTTATTAGAATTTTCTTGGCATGGTAGCTTAACATATGGATCTAGAGGAGGGTGCATGCATTTGGGATGCATTTCCTTCTCTAGAATGATTTTCCATGCAGGTTGGGGACTAGGACAGATTTAGTCCAAACTTGATTGTCACTCATGACCCTTTGCTATAGTTATAAAAGTAGGGCATGAGAGAAGAGTGAGGTATTCTAGTTTTGGACCTTTCATTATGTATTTTTTTTTCCTGTTTAATGTGATGATAGTTGTAAGTTCGAGTGTTTAAGAATTTTGTTTATTGTTCATGAATCATATGTATTTGTAGATAAATGTGTTTTAGCTCTACCTGCCATGGTTTGAAAATTTAACATAGTATGAGAGCACATTTTGAAATCTTATAGGATTCCATGTATATGGATAGTAGGGCTACTATCTAGGATAGAGAAGTTTTGTTAGAAGGTTTTAAGCATGGGATGTCGAAGATCTATCATGGACCTATGATAGTTTACCGAAGGTTGTTGCTTTGTTTTGTTTAGCTTTGTGTTGTAGGAGTGATAGCGTATCTACCTTTAGTCTCAAATATGAAGACTCATTGGAAGGCCCATTAAATTTTGTTTCTTGTATGTGTCGGTTGTAGCTTCTTTTGAAGGAGCATGGGAATTGGCATCCTGTCAAGAAAGAGGTTGCAACACTATATTTCTAATATCTGAGTTACATGTCTCTAGACTTTTGAAAATTAGAAATTCTAAGTCAAATTGAAAAGGAGGAAAGATTTTAGATGTATGTGAAGCTATGACTTCAATATCATTATTAGTTAAAGTTAATTAATGATTCATGTATTTCTCTTATAAGCTCTTTATTTATGTAATCAATACCAGGGATGAGGTCTCTCCGAAGTTTAGAGCGTTTCAAGCTTTTGTAGAAAAATCAAAATCGTGAGAAGTGTTGAGATTAGATAATGCAGGAGTATATACCTCCAAATAGATTGACACTTTTTGCAGGGAAGTAGAGATCAAGAGTGAGTTGAAAGTCACCAATTTGTTTTGGGCAAATTTATTGTTTCTACAAATGCCTAACCCTCTAGACTTAGTAGTTGGTCTAGAAACAACAGACAAAGTAATTCATTGCTTTTTCTATAATCAACAGATAAGAGAAGGAGGAAAAGAAACCAACCTATAACTTTCTCTTGCTCCCTCTCTCCTGTGGCCGATCCGGTTGCTCCTTTCCGTACTTAATTTGCTTGGAAAGTACCTCCATGGAAGCAGAGACAAAAACCCATCAAAGCATACAATAAAGATCTATTAATTAAACATATCATAGAATCCAAAATACAATATACATCATATAAGAAAATGAGTGGAAAAGCCTTGAATTCTTTATTGATTAAAAGAAATATTACAACCCATGAATTTCCAAGCTTGATTCAGTTTCTTCCTTCCATTTCGATCCCTTCTCTCCTCATGAAGCAACAATTCGACATCATTACAATAATCTCACTAATATCATTCAAACAACATCTCCATAGCTCAAGAAATTTCAACCTACACTAGCCTTTGAATTCTTGGTCAATTTATAGCTGAATGGAGGAGGTTAAACCATTAATGGCCTTGAAGAATTATCTGCCAAATTTGGGAAGTGGTTCCATGGAGGAAGGGATAATGGATTGAGGTTCATTCATCCTCTTCCTCATCCAAATGCAAGCTCAACCAACCTAGAAACTTCCAGAAGTATCCATTGGATGAGGAATCCAATGGATTCATTTAAAAATTGGATGAATATTTTTCAGCGCATGCGAAATAAAGGCTAAGTGCACTGCAGTGCACCCAGCCAATGAAATTTATGCATTGCAATGCAGCCCGATAGAAGGCTATCTGCGTTGATCTTCTTAGGGACAATGTTTGTATGAATGGTGTCATGGAAACTCTTGTGAGGCAAGCATGATGTAGGTTTACCTCATTATGGAATGAAAAAAATTGAATTAGGGATTGATGGACCCTAATTGTACTCATCTAGAAGTCAGGATTGATATGCCCAAATTGACTTGTAACAGAGTTACATGTCTCTAGACTTTTGAAAATTAGAAATTCTGAGTCAAATTGAAAAGGAGGATAGATTTTAGATGTATGTGAAATTGTGATTTCAATCTCATTATTAGTTAAAGTTAATTAATGATTCATGTATTTCTCTTATAATCTCTTTGTTTATGTCATCAAGACCGGGGATGAGGTCTTTCCGAAGTTTAGAGCATTTGAAGCTTTTGTAGAGAAATCAAACATGTGAGAAGATTGAAGTGTTGAGATTAGATAATGAAGGAGTATATGCCTCCAAAGAGTTTAACACTTTTTGCAGGGAAGTAGAGATCAAGAGCATCTTGAAAGTGACTTAAAAAACACATCAAAATGAGAGGAAGAATAGGCCTTAGCGTCATGCAACAAAGTTTGGGGATGATGAAAAGCTTTCTTCCTCAAATGTCATTCCACAAATTATAGTGAAATCAAATTGAAATCAGTTAGATGCCAATACAGTGGAGGTACAAAGACCATTTTTCCTTCTAGTTCATTTAAGAGACTCGAATGGTTTACCTAGATAGTGTAGGTGACACAATAGCAACTAGGAGCACATAAATCTTCAATTTCAGTCTGTCATCCTCTTGAGAAGTTTCATAATTATGGTGCATTGGTTTCTTCTAGTTTCTTAATAAGAAAGTGGTAAGTCATTTGTTCATATATACTAATTGTCAAAATGTTTAAATGTTATTTGATAATATAGTTGAGAAACCCTCACATTTAAACTACTATATAGTTTATGAAGTCCATTGGCTTGAATAATGTCATATATGAAGTTTGGAAAGTTTGTGTATGTGTTGGTCAATGTTGGAAAACTCAGACTCAGAATGATATTATTTCAGTGACTTGATTTACCAAAAAATATATGACTCCAAACCATTGAAACATAATGTGCAAAATTCTGCTCATGGCTCATACATGTACCATGTAAAGTTGAATATATCAAAAAACTTTGAAAATGGCACTGCGTCCAATATATATCAGCAACAATGAGGCTCTAAATGACCTCCATAGGCTTTAGAGTCTATAAAACATGCTACAACAATTTCCGTTTGGCCTAGCCCCGTCTTCTTCAAATTTTGCAAGTTGGTTTTACAATTAAAATCTAATATGTCCAATCTCCTAAAATGGGGCCATGCATGGGGAAACATGGCCTCTTATGCTAGCCAAGTGCTCTTTAAATCTATGAATTCTGACTCCCCCTTCCCTTCTTAATGCATTTCTTGCAGTATTTGCAATAAATTTTTAAATCATCCAAATTAGCATGAATCTATGCAAGATATTTGAATCTAAGGGTGACAACCATGGAAAAATTCCAATCTAGGGTTTGAAAGAGAACGTTAGATTTTTGAATCTAAGTAGCATAATTCTAAACATGTGGAAATTAAAATATTTGAGTCTAAATCAAAACAGGGACAGGTTTTAGATGATTTCCATTTGTAATTTAAAAAGGCATATATTTGAATTTTGAAAAGAAAAAAATTAAAAATAGGGACATATTTCAGAGGATCTACATTTGCAATTTCAAGAGAGGGAAAACATGCCTAGAAATGAGAATAATGGGTAGTGGGCACACGAATTTGGTGCACAACGCCTGCAAGATTCAAGATGCACTATAGCCTCCTAACTAAGCTTCCTAAATCTATTGCAATCAACCTCAAACAAATTCCAAACTAGCACCAAGCTCAAGCGTCACATTTCTCTTCAATATTTCCGCTTTGCTCAAAATCTCCAAATGCTCACAGATTCTATGCGAGAAAGGTGTGAGATAGATAGAGAGGTGAGAGATCTATTTAACAATTCGCTCACCTTAATGATTTTCCTTTTTAAGTTTTGTAATTTAATACTGAATTTTTCTTGGATTCTTTATGGGTTCATGATGCATATTCTTGGCTAAGTTGGGGTTATTTGGTACCAAATTGGCCCATCAAGCCAATTCAAACCATGTTTTAGAGCACTAGTGTTGGGCCCTTGTCCATTTTCTCGTAATATAGTCAAAATAAAATAACACTAAGTATAGTTGGGTCATTGGCCACTAAATATAATAGAAGAAATGCATGGGAGTATTGAATATAGTTTGGCTCCTAGCCACTAAAGTCGATGTTACTAGAATAATAGAGATAAAATATATAAACTAAACCCTCGTAGAGAGGGGGACATAAGATTCTTCATGTTATTTATTCACTTCAAGGAAATGGGATGGTGGGGGCCTTCTCCAACCTTTTGGTTTTCCATTTGCCTCTCATCCCTAGATTTTGGATCAAACTCTGAACCTTCGAGGGCTTTCAACAAGTAGTATTCATCATTGAATTGTTGTAGCTTTCCCTTGATACAATTCAATAGGGGTTTATTCTTTGAGGCTAAATCTATGTGACATGATATCATTTATTTGGCATGCTATTATAGATCTATGGTCAAAGAGGCGTTGTTCTTCTTGTTTCTTGAAAGATATGCATTGAGGATGATGTGAGCCAAGTGATTTTCTATATGCTTATTGTTGGTAGAAACTTTTTGTCCATCTGATAGGAGGTGAGTCCTTTGGGAGGATCTACATGGTACAAATATTACTTAGATGTAACAGTTAGCATTCTCCAAGGAATTTGAACCACATAAACATACCCTAAACTTCAAGTCCATCATCAATTTTCTTGGGATTCATTTCACTTAATTCTTGAAATTAGGATTCTGAAGGGTATGCCACATAAGCTATAGTGAATATAGACAGGACGAAGAAAACAAAATTGATAAATCTCCTCCAAATTGTTAGAATATCTACTTGGTTACTTTGAAAGTGTCTTCACAACATAGCTTTAGAAACACATCTTTTCTAAGTTTAGATCCAAAATGGTGGGGGGTGCACTAGAAAAACCTCCAAGTGAGGAATATTGGATTAATGTAAACAATTGAAAATCTTTCAATAGTTGATCTAATCTAAGAAATTTTTATTTCGTTTATGGTTTTTCCAGAACTACAATAGGTTTCTTTTCTCAAAATAGCAAAATTCTTTTTTATAAGAAGTTAAAAACATATTAGATATATTTGGAAAGTGTTTTTATCACAATTTTCTTGTCATGGTAGCCCAACATATGAGTCTAGAGTAAGGGGTTGCATGCACTTGGGGTGAATTTGTTTCTCTAACACGATTTCCATGGAGATTGGGAACTAGGACAAATTTAGTCCAAACTTGACTGTAACTCATGACCCTTTTCTACCATTATAAAAGAAGGGCATGAGAGTAGAGTGAGGTATTCTAGTTCTAGGACTTTCATTGTGTATTTAGTTTGTTCTTATTTGATGTGATGATAGTTTCAAGTTTGAGAGTTTGAGTGTTTAAGTTTGGGAGTTTGAGAGTTGTATTTGTTGTTCATGAATAATATGTATTTCTAGATCAATGTGTTGTAGCTCTGCTTACCACGGTCTGTAAATTTAACATGGTATGAGAACGCATTTTGAAATCTTCTAGGATTCCATGTATATGGATAGTTGGGATAATACCTAGGATAGGGAAGTTTTGTTAGAATTTTTAAGCATGGGATGTCCAATATCCATTCTGGACCTATGATACTTTATTGAAGGTTTTTTCTTTGTTTTTTTAGCTATGTTGCAGGAGTGACAATGTAACCACCTTTAATCTCAAATATGAAGACTGATTGGAAGGCCCCTCCAATTTTGTTTCTTGTATATGTTGGTTGTAGTTGCTTTTGAAGGAGCATGGGCCTTGGCATCCAGTCAAAGGTTGCAACATTAGATTTCTAAAACCTGATTTGCATGTCTCTAGACTTTTGCAAATTAGAAAGTCCGAGTCAAATTGAAAAGGAGGACAAATTTCAGATGTATGTGAAACCATTTCTTCAATCTCATTACTAGATAATATTAATTGATGATTCATTTATTTCTCTTAGAATTTATCTTTTCATGTCATGAACAACAGGGATGAGGTTGTCGATAAGTTTGGAAAATTTAAATATTTTGTAGAAAAATCAAACATGTGAGAAGATTAAAGTGTTGAGATCAAATAATGGATGAGTATATACCTCCAAAGGGTTTGACACGTTTTGCAGGGAAATAGATATCAAGAGCTAGTTGATTATGCCTTACCAAACACATTAAAATGTGGATGTAGTGAGGAAGAATAGGCCCATCATAGAGACTTCCAAGTCAATCATCCATGACGTAGACCTACCCATTTGTCTATAGGCATAACCATGTTGTACAAAAATATACATTTCGAATATGTGACCTCACTAGATATTGAAGGGTAAGACACCAAAAAAATATTTCATTGGTGAGAAACCACAAGTATCACATTTTGGTTTCTTTAGCCGTCTTGTATACATTCATATCATTGGGGAGAAAATAACCAAGTTGGAACCCTCTAGTTTGAATGGTACTTTGGTGGGATACAATGAGACATATAAGGCTCACAATGTCTACATTTTGTCTAAATGGAAGATGGTTTTTAGTTGAGATGTCAATTTTGATGAGGATGCATGGTCCTTTAAGCCCTATGTTCATGCAAAAAATAATGGGGAGGAAGAGAATCTTTCTTCGTCAAAGGTTGTTCCACAAATTGCAATGAAATCAAATTGAAATTAGTTACAATGGACGTACAAATACCATTTTTCCTTCTAGTTGAGTTAGGAGGTTTGAATGATTTACCTAGACAGTGTATAGGGCACAAGAGAAATTAGCAGGACATGAATCTTTGTTTTGAGCGTGTCATCGCGTTGATACGTTTTCTAATTATGGTGCATCGGTTTCTTCCTATTTCTTTATAAGAAAATGGTAAGCCATTTATTCATAAATACAAATTGTCAAAATGTTTAAATGCTATTTGAAAATCCAATTAAGAAACCTCACATTGAAACTACTATAGATTCTATCAAGTCAATTGGCTTGAATAATGTCATATATGAAGTTTGGAAAGTTTGTGTATGTGTTGGTCAATGTTTGAAAAATTACACTCAGACTATTATTATTTCAATGAATCGATTTACCAAATAATTTATACGACTCGAAACCATTGAAACACAATATGCAAAAATCTACTCATGGAATATACATACACCATGTAAGGCTTAATATATCAAAAAAATTTGGTATGAAGTCCAACATATATCAGCAACAATGAGACTCTAAATGGCCTCCATAAGCTTTGGATTCTAAAAAGAATTCTAAAACCATCTCCTTTAGGCCTACCCTTGTCTTCTTCAAATTTTGCAAGATGGTTTTGCAATTGAAATCTAATATGTCCAATCTCCTCTAATGGGGCCATGCATGGGAAACCTGGCGTCTTATACTATCCAAGTCTTTGTTAAATCTATGAACTTCCACTCCCCATTCCCTTCTTAATGCATTTCTTACAGTATTTGCAATAAAATTTCACATCATCCAGATTAGCATGGATCCATGTAGGATATTTGACTCTAAGGGTGTAAACCATGGTAAAATTCCAATCTGCAGTTTGAAAGTGAATGTTAGATTTCTTAAATCCAAGTAGCATAATTATAGACCCTTCCAAATTATAAAGTCTGAGTCAAATTCAAAACAGGGACAAATTCTAGATCATTTGCATTTTTAATTTGAAGAGGCACATATTTTAATTTTGAAGAGTACAAGATTAAAAATAGGGACTAATTTCAGAGCATATACATTTTCAATTTAAAGAGAAGGATTGTATTCCTGAAAATGAAAATAATGGGTAGTGGGCACAAGAATTTATTCTGGAACTCCTCCAAGCTTCAAGATACATTATATCCTCTTAAGTAAGTTGCCTAAATCCATTGTAAACAACCTCAAAGAAATGCCAGACTAACACCAAGCTCAAGCATCACATTTCTCTTCATGGTTTCATCTCTGCTCCGAAGCTTGAAATGTTCACAAATGCTCTGTGAGAAAGGGTGAGAGAAATAAATGGGTGGGATATCTCTTTTTAGAAATTTGATCAGTTTAATGATTTTCTTTTTTTATTTTTTTAATTAAATAGTGAAGTATTTTCTTGGATTTTCTATGGGGTCATCATGCATCAACTTGGCTATGTAGGTCTTATTTGGAACCAAACTAGCCCATGGAGCCAAGTCAGACCAAGTTTTAGAACAATAGTGTTGGGCCCTTGTCCATTGTCTCATAATATACTCAAAAGAAAATAATACTAAGTATATTTGGGTTGTTGTCCACTAAATATAATATAAGCAAGACATGCTAGTGTTGTATAAACGTGGACAAACGTGCAAAGTAGGAGGCAAATTCTGTTAAAACAAGGCTAAACTGATGGAATGGATAAAGTCTCTAGAAGACTTATTTAATGTAATTTAACCTACCATGTATGCGTATAGAGAGATTTAGGGGTTTGTTGAGTGATTGTGGGAGAAATTCATGGATCGTAAATGATCCCTCCCTTTTGTACCTTCTTATATAAGAAATTTTGTGTAAGGGGGTGAGATATATAGAGCGATAGATAGAGATTTGTGTAAACATGGTGTGGATTCAATGTAGTCGAGAGGGGCAAGTGTGACTAAAGCTGAATTTCCTTAGGATGTAATCAAGTTCTGTATAATATAAATTTGGGTGTGTATGCGAATTCCATGTATCTGTGTACTTATACCTTTTCAAGTTATGTTGTGTATATATGCATTGTTGAGTTAATTTTTGTGTTACAGGTTTATTGATCGATCATTCATCACTGTGAGGATCGATGGTGATTCAAAGTTAAACAAGTCAATTGTTGTGTGAAGTGTCAAGTAGAAATGGCATAGTTAATTAAGTGTTCATGCAGATTCCTTCATATGTGAAGAAGTGCAGAAGAAGAGTCGTCGGAACACTGAAAGCGGTTTTGCAATAGAAAAGCACTTCATCGGGTAGCCTAAGGGTTGTAAATGGTTTTTGAAAAGACGTACCCGATGGATGCTTGAATTCGAAAATAATCCATTTGAGATCCGAGAATGATTGGATCGTTCTTTGGTTGGATGATCAAACGGACATCAGGCTAAAATAAGCATGGAAGTTAATCCAGAAACCGGACCCAAACATTTATAGATCGAGGACTGATAATTCTCATTGGGTCCATGAATGCGGTAAAGGTCATGCAAGTTTCTTGTGCGATGTTGCGACAATCGTCAGATCAAGAACTAGATCAACGTTGGAGATTTAATCGCAAATCACATTCGATAAAAGAGTTTGGGTCTGCGATAAACCTAGATTTATGATTAGCGATGAGTTGAGATTTGTGATGTTTCAATGGACGATGGACCATTAGATCAAAGGGTTGATCGAACAGCAGAGGTTAACTCTCACATTTTGCAAGAATCAAGTGCTCGCAGATTGCAAAAAATACAATGTGTGATGAGCCGAGAATGCAATGAAGCATCGATCATTGGATCGTGAAGTTGATCAACTGTGGAGATTGAAGAAGAGCGTAAAGGCTTAGGAAAGAGCGAACCTAAGAAGTTTATGGATGTGGGATTATTCTATTTGAGATCCGACCTTAGGTGGTCATGGTCAGGTTTCCATGAATTTCTGTGTATTTGTGTTGACTGTTGTTGTCCCAGTTTTTAAGGCAAAAGCGCCAATTAACGCTTCCGATAGAAATGTGGGCCCATAACTGACAGGTCAACAATCGATATTTTGGAAATGAAAGGGATATTTCCTTAGAATAATTTTCCTTTTCATGATTTATCCTCTCATACACGGGAGGGCTTGGTTAGCCACTAACGATGCCTACATCAGCTTCAGGGTTGGAAACATGACTATTAAAAATGGGCATCTATCCAAGCATTTGGTCATGTACCCTCCTTGTCAACCATCTTTAGAACATGATTTACCTGTATGGATAGAAGAGTTGGAAGAAGATGAAGTATACTCAGCCCAAATCTATACCCTAGAAACGGCCATGGGAGGAGGATAGCCTGATGAAGATGATTTGTTTGAACACATCCTCCAAAATCTAACTCCCAACACCACGTCTCTGAAGGAAGTAGTGAAGGAAACCAAGAACAACCATTGGATTGATCTATGCTTAGATGATTCAAACCGTACTCATGTCAAGACAATAGAATTCGGCCTTGAAAGAACACTAACAATCAACCCCTCTCTTTCTAAACACCAAGAAGAAGAGTTATGTAACATGTCGAGAGAGAATTTGGATGCCTTTAGTTGGAATTAAAAAGAAATGAATGGATTTCACCCCTCAGTGTGTACTCACCACATTTATATCAAAGAGGGTTGCAAACGAGTCTAACAACCCCAAAGGAGAATGAATCCAACTCTCACAGATATAGTCAAAGAAGAGTTGCAAAAGTTGTTGGATGCATGATTCATTTGCCCTATCTCAGATAGTGAGTGGGTGTCTCCTTTGGTGCTGGTTCCAAACAAAAATGGAACGCGGAGGATTTTTGTTGATTAGAGAGAGTTAAGTAAAGCAACAAAGAAGGACCATTTCCCTCTACCTTTCATTGGCCAAGTGTTAGATGGCCTGGTAGGGAAAAATTTTTTCTCTTTCTTAGATGGGTTGAACGAGTAAAATTAAATCCAAATTATCTTAGAAAGCCAAGATAAAACCACCTTCACCTATCCTTCAGGTACTTTCACTTATAGGGTCCTTCCTTTCCGTCTATGCAATGCCCCTACCACTTTCTAGAGGGTAGTCCCGAGAATCTTTGTTGAGCTAGTCCATGATGTAGTTGAAATTTATATGGATGGCTTTACACCCTATGGGTGTGATTTCTAGGAGGCTTTCTCTAACTTAGGTAAGGTGCTGAACAAATGCATTGAAATGAAATTATACCTTAGTCCCGAAAAATGTGATTTCTTGATGACT
>APFE030976348.1:0-10370 GCA_000404065.3 Pinus taeda
GTTCTTTATAGCTATGACATTTCCTCCTTGAGTAATAATAACCTTTTTGTTCTTGTCTTTACGCTTGGCTACCTCCACTGTTTTGGTCAATACTTCAATTACCTCTATTCTGGGCATCTTCCAGACCGACGCTCCTTCTTCTCCATTTTGCTTTGAAATCTTTCGCACAGAGAAACACCACCAGCTTCAACTCAAATGGCAAATTCAAATTTTGGAACGCAGGCTCTCTTGCAATCAGGTTCTTTTAAAGAAGAAACTCGGGCTCCTTTGCAATTTAACAGTCTTATCATACAAGCGGGTCAGTTCATGCATCATTAACAAACATCATAACACTACCATGCATTACAAAACCGTTTGAATGATTTTTATGTGCGTGGCTATGAACTTATTGGTGGAATGATGGCTCATAATCGCTTGGAAAGGACGCCAACTGACAATAAACAGACAGACACAATGACTCATCCCCCCAGACATGACATTTCAAGAATTTGCGCTGCAAAATCCCCGAATCCGCGATTTCGTAGCGCAGATAGTTATAAATTAGTAAAATGCGCTACGAAATGGCTGGTTACTGACACGCTGCGAAAAAGCTAAAACATCATTGCGCTACAAAATCAGCCAATAAAATTGCGTTGCGGAAATGCAAAAAGGACCAGTGACGTAAACAAGATAAGACATGCCTTATACAATCATGATGGAGGATGACTAACGGTATTTGAAAATGATTCACATCAATATCTTTCTAAAACATGATCCCTAAGTAACAAACATAGGACAACAACCATTTGACACCCATTTTTGACAATGAAATTTTTTGGACAACATTATGTACATGTGACTGCAGTTCTAGGTGATAACACATGGTATTAGAGAATAGTCTCTGAGAAAGGCAGTTGGATCTAAGATTTGCATAGGTGACATCTCTGAGAGGGAGTTGTAGGAACTATTGCATGTAGCAGTAGTGTTTTGAAGAACCATGCCAAGAGAGTTGGTTATGTATGACAAACTGCTTGTATGGGATGTGAATGCCAAGATCAACGGGCTTAGTGAGACATGGAGCAATTTTTTCACACGAGGAGTTATGGATAGTTGCATCTTGGTGTGCAAACAAATATGAAATGGATGAGAGATTCATTCATCGAATGTGCTAAGATCTTCAGAGGAGATTAGTAAAAGAGAACGAGAGATTCACTATGATTCAAGTGTGAAGGTCTTGTGAATAGATATAAACTTGGAGTGGCCAAGTAAGGGCTAGATCTTTTCTTGTGATAGGAGATGGGTTGAAAAGGAAGTATGAGATAGTCAAAGGGATGATATAACCATTGGCAATCCAAGTGAAAAACTTGGAGTGAAGGTCAAACAAAGACCTTGAGGGCTGAGAAGTCTTGTGATATGGGTTCAAAGGGAGTGAGTAGGCTCAAGAGGGAGTTGGTTTCAGAGGGATTTCATAGATTTAAAGGGAGAGTCAGCAACCCCAAAAGAGTATTCCTTCAATTTCAAGAGGAAGATAGGATTCTTCCAAATCCGTCAAGAATACATTGTGGTACAAGATGGCCATGTAGGATTCTTAGGAACAATAAGCTTCGAGGATCAATATGTCTTTGAAGAATGATCTGAAATGGAGCATATTAGTCATGTTGTGCTAATTCCCCATTCATAATAAAACCCAATATGCTTGTCATTTTCTTATTAAGTGCTTAAGGATTCACCATTTTTTATTAATTAACTGATTCCCATGAGAGTTTCTTATGTAAATGTTATAAACAATTTAACATAAAACATATGTTGAAGAAAAACAACAAAATAACAACAAAGAACATCAAAACACAACACACAACACAGATATTTGATGAGGAGTTCACCCCTCCTAGGCTACGTCTCCTTGGTCCAACTTCCAATGCTTGGGCCTCTCTATTATGCTCAAAATTACAACAAAAGTGTGTTTACAATGCTCAAATGCCTCTGAAACCTATCTCAATGAGTTTAGAATAGCCAAAACTACCAGAATTCACTCTTTTTTGTACCTAATTTGAATAAGAACTAAAGAAGTTATCACCTCTCCCAGTTCTCCCATAATTTTATCAACAAATTCCCCTTTTTCAGCCACTGACCATCAAATTCAATTTGAAATCCACCAAATTTTCCACATTCAGCCATCAGAGCCATACTTCCCAGCGGGTTCGGAAATCGCAATCGACATTGGCAGAGAGACAGATAAAACAACTCCTTTCAAAAATTGTGATCGTTGATCGGTCACAGAACACATTGCAATCGACTATCGGTAGAGAAACGGGTGCACATAATATGCCACACTTTTGACACTGCAATGATAAACTTAACGATTTATGCACCACGTTTCATAACAATTTCACATCTTGTATATATCAGCTTGTTGTTTGTCGCTGCGAAGTGCGAACTGCAATGAATTGTCGGACCTAAACATTCTATACATTGCAACCTATTCTCTTTTCACATTTGGTTCCATCAATGTTTCGCTACCAGCGTAGGCAAGGTGATTCTTAACAATAATTCCTACTGCGATGAGCTTTTGCAATCCGATCCATGCGATATCACATATCACATCTCAGTGGGACCGAGGGTCGATTTTTAATAGAAAACTTATACTGATGTGATGCGATGGGCCTATTTGTGGGACCAATGTTAGAGTGACACTTGGTGCCTCTCGATTGGCTGAAGAGACTTGAACTTGTTGACTGTGCACTTGTTTTTCCTGTTTAGCAAACTGATTAGAACTCATTTTTGGGAGCATCCGAACTTCGTTTTCAATGAAACAAGTTGCAGTGGATTCAGATCGTCGAGATATATCCAACCATACACTTTCCATTCGATTCTATGAACTTTTATTTTTGAGCATAAACTTGAGCACCTGATCACTCCTCCCCACTAGAAGTTTTCAACCCCAAAGATTATATTAAGTTATTGAACATATGAGGGTATTATTCCCTCACCTTCCCATCTTCAATCCATTTGGCCTTTGATGGATTTGTACCTTTGAGACCCACTAGAAGATAATCAACATTTCCCCTCTTTGATGACCTCGTTCTTCTATAAAGTATGGTGTCTTACTAAATCTCATTAAGAAATTCTGGAGAAAAATCTTCAATTGATGGAATTGTACACTTTCTCCTCGATCTCCAATTAAAGGAGGCTCATACAATCTCAAATTTTCAACATTAACAATGGAATAAATTTGCATATATGAAGGCAAATCAAGCTTGAAAGCATTATTAACAATCTTTTCTAGAATTTTAAGACCATAACGGATTGGTTTGATCTTTTTACCTTCACCTTGAAGCCTTTCCTTGCTAATTTAAAGCCAAAATTTATCACCGATTTGAAATTGATGATCCACACAATGCTTATCATGCCTTGCCTTATATTTGCCTTGACTCTTTTTTAGTCGTTCTTGAATTGTTTGGTGAATCAACAAAATTTTCTCAATGAATTTATTTGCTTTGTCTATGTCGCTATGCCCATCTATAGCTAAATCTTTCTCAAAGATGAAATCCAAAGGTGATTTAGGCAAATAACCAAGACATGCCTCAAAAGGCAAAGTTAGAGCAAAAGAGTGTTTTGCTCGGTTGTAAGCATGCTTAATATAATGCAACTGTTCATCCCACAACTTAGGATGTTTTCTGCAATATCCTATTAGAAAATGAATAACTGACCTATTAACCACTTCAGTTTGACCATCTATTTGCGGATGGAAGGCTGTACTTTTCTTGAACTTGGTGTCCATCAAGTTCCATAAATTTGACTAAAAATTACCAAAAAATCAGGAATCATGATTACTTACAATAGAAGTAGGTAATCCAAAATGAACCCATACATTTTAAAAGAAAAGTTGAGTTGTTTGTTCAGCGATAATTTGTTTTTTTACAAGGCATTAATATGCACATATTGTTGAACCTATCCACAACTACATACAAATAATCATGACCTTTTCTTGATAAAGCAATACCTCCTACAAAATCCATAGAAACACTCTCCCATGAACGTGAAGGCATTGGAAGTGTTGTGTAAAATCCTAGTTTCCTATTACTAGGCTTACTGACTGCACACAATGAACACCGTCTGATAAAACGTGACACACTTTCAAGCATACGAGGCTAGTAAAAATACCTATGAATATTTTCCACTGTTTTACTTACACAGAAATGTCCAGCAATAAGAGAAGTGTGTGCTTCCCTTGTGACATTTACTCTCTCTCCTTGTGGAACACAAAGTTTTCCCAAATGATAAAATAGATTATCATGTACATGATAGTCTAATTCCTCAACTTGGTGACCTTGACTCAAGTTTTAATATAGCTCTTGAAATTCAACATCATGTGCATATTGTTCAACATAATTTTCAGGCAAAACATAATGATTCTTGAGTAAAATGGCTACATTAAGAACTAGTCTAGAAAGATATCAACAATTCTATTATAAATACCTTTCTTGTACCTATTTACCAAGTGGAATTGCTATAAGAATAAAATCCAATGAAAGTGCCTTGATTGTTGCAACTTTGTTTGAGATTGCAGATATTGCAAAGGTTGATGATCGGTGTGAATAATGGTTTCTTTTCCCATTAAGTAATGGCTCCATTTCTTCACACTTTGAACTAATGCGTAAATCTCTTTATCATATGTAGGAAAGTTAATAACAACAACATTAAAAATCTCATAATGAAATGAAATGGGCTTACCATGTTGTAAAAGAAATGCACCCATGGTGCAATCACTTTCATCTGTTTGTATTTCAAATGGTTGTTTCAAATCGGGAAATGCTAAAACTAGGGTTGAACTGATATTTTGTTTTAAAGAATCGAATTCTTTTTGATGTTTTCCTCCCCACTGGAAGACAACCTTCACGTTGGTCAAAGCATGTAGTGGAGCTTCTATGGAAGAGAAAATGGCAATCTTCCAGTACTGCACTGCTCCCAGAAAACTCCTTAATTCTTTGACTGATTTGGGTTTTGGCCAATTCACAATGACCAAAACTTTAGAGGGGTCAATCTTCAGCTTGCTTACTCCAACTATGTGGCCCAAATACACTAAGGAAGTTTTCCCCAATTCACATTTAGACATCTTCAGAAATAATTGTTCCTTTTTCAAAACATCCAACACTTTCCTCACATGCTAGACATGCTCTTCTCGTGATTTGTTGAATATTAAAATATCATCTAAATAGACAATTACAAACTCATCAAGAAAGGATCTTAAAACATTATTCATAACTCTCATGAATGTAGCTGGAGAATTGCAAAGACTGAAAGGCATAACTAGCCACTCAAACAATCCATGCTTGGTTTTAAAAGAAGTTGTTGACTAATAAAAGGTGCCTTTTAAAACTCCTAATTATCCCACATTAAATATCAACCCGAGCAAGTCCTCTTATTTCAAGAGTGTACACAGTATGTAGCTGCTACTAATTCAAAGAGTAATGTTTCCTAAATTGTAGTATAGATATTTAAATACAAGAGTAAACATATGCATCTAATAAACTCCAATTGCAATCATCAAAGGAAATATAACATCTAGACTTCAAGGCTCGATATTCTACCAGAATTGTAATCAATCCTCACTCAAGCAATTCAATTAGCAATGGCATTAGTCGAGAGTATAGTAGCAATAACTCATCTCTTCCTAACTAATTTAATCCAAATCAAATGCAATCTCTAGTAAAAAATCCAAACAACAACGATATCAATATGAGAGTCCAATAACAATAATCAAAATCTTTACGGTTGATTACATCAATGTGATTCAATCTCTAGATAATATTCTTTGTAATAAACATAACTAGAATCAATTGATAGTGTTGTAACTTATAAATAGAGCATACACTATTTCAGTCCAAGAAAGTAATGAACAACAAATAAAGTAAACTCACAAAAACAAGAAATGATCAAACCAATAAAACTTTAGAAGAATCAGAATATAACACAAGAAAGCAGTTAAATCCACTAGAGGCTAGGCCCTTAACCGCCAATGAACACTGCTAAGCTACTTCAGATTATGCGAATTGAATGTAAGTAACATTACAATATAACCGTGTTCTCCCAATAGCGAGAGTCTATAATTAAAATTACAATTCCAATAATAACAAAGATTCCCCCCTTTCTTCTTACAATCGTCTCCTTTTATAATCAGAAAGGGTAAGAGATAAATGGTAAATGTGATCCCTCAGGATCTCTCGATCCTGAGGGATTCACAACCGATTTCTAACTTTGGACATCCTTTCCTTTCTCGCACTGATCCTCCTAATTCACCTTTAGCCTTGTCCACAACCGCCGCGTTCCTTTCTTTGCTTGTTGGTTTTTGTTGTTCCTTCACTAGGGAACAACAATTGTCCCTTTTGTTGTTTTCCTGCATAAAGAAGGGTAAAAGTTAGCTAAATCGTAACTACAAATAATTCCTTCATTTCTTACCATAATTCTTCAATATATTAACACATTAAGATATAGAAAATATAAGAATAAAGGAAAAGGATGATGAGATTAATAGTAACTACATACCCATTTCGTGACTCAGCATACTCACCTGCTTACCCTGTTTCATGGCCTCATGAAAAGAAAGTAATTCGTATGCAGAGCAGTGAAAGAGTAGGCTGGAGAAGGAACATCGTAAAGTGGTCTAAAACCATGATTCTGGGCCAAGAGCTCAAATATGAGCCCTGTCTATCCTTCAGGCAATTCGTATATAACCCAATAACCTTCGGCAGGATACTAAATGATGGGGCTATGGAACCGACATCCTAACCAATAAGGTCCTTCTCTCAAAATGAGATTGCTATATGTAACAAAACGGCCTGCAACTAGTTTAAAATTTCTGTAATTAAATCGCTCTCTATCATATACACTACTAGTGGACACTGTCCACCTAAGTTTGGCTGCATACAAAGAGCTTTCCTGAATGGAGAGGAAGTATTCTACTCCCTTCTGTACAATCTCTTTTTGAATAGGCCATAAAATTTTAATCACCCCTTCCCTTTTCATAAGACTCTTGTGATTGGAAAGAAATTAAAAAGGGTGCTTGGGTTCACTTCTTACCCAAATATCCAGTCCATGCTCTTGTATTTGGAGTGAATTATGAGCCTTGAACCATTTCAGTTGATTGACTGCAAACGTGATAAAGGATTTGAATTTAACATCTCCCACAAAATGGTTAGGGTTCTTTTCCACCTCTTCCTCTAATACAAAATTGTGTAGGTAAAATTCACAAAGCAACCTTTGAACTTTTACCCCATGTTGTTTGCAACAATTTATAAAATCCTCAATTATTTTTAATTTGATTGGTTTTCCAGCTCTCACGGCTTTAATTTTCAACAACAAGTATCGTTCTAACAAAAATAAGACATAATTATTGGCAGGGGATCTGCATGCCAAGACATCTGTATATAATGAGAAGATAGTGTCTATTTCACTTATGACCCTTTGTAATCTGAGCTTGATTTTCTTAATTTTCTCTTCTGCTTTTCGGTATCTATCGAAGGTCTCGCTCTTTGTTGTATTCATGTCCCGAAGCTGCCTCTGCAATTCTTGGTATTTTTTCTGGGAAACAGTTTCTTGTTCAAGCCATTCTAAGGCGAGTTGAGCCTGTGTTAATTCTTCTTGAAGATTCAATATAGCGGGGTCATTGCGTGTCATGACATCTTTGGCTTGAATGGTTGTCTGAGTACTTCTGCTATGAGAAGGGATGCCTACTATTTGTGTTTCTTTATTATGTGAGGTCCAAACCTCCATCTGAGTAGCCATGCTATAGGAGGGTACATCCTCCATTTGGGTTGTTATGTTGTGAGAGGGTACATCCCCCGTCTGGGTAGCTACTTCTAATAGAACTGCATGTTGTTCCTTTTGAGTGATAACAGGTTGAGGGGGTATGGGCTTGCTTTGAGTCCCAGTAGCCCTTCCTTCATATGATTTTGTCTGTACAATCACGTTTACTATCACTGGAGTTTTGTCCAGGACCTTTCCATCTGATATTTCTTTTATCTTTCTTCTGAGCCTTTTTACCGTTTTGTGAAGCCTCTGTTGTTCCTTCCTAAGATTTTTCAATTTGGCTCTGTACTTTTTCAGTGGAGCAACTTTTTTGCTGACAGTCTTTGCTTCTAACGAGCCTAGTTTCTCATCTTGGCTCTGTTCTAAAAGGACCGTGTCTCCAGATTGGTAATCGTTTTCCTGATTTATTTCTACTTCTTCTTTTTAGCCTATGTTTTCCGTGTTTAGGCCTACCTGGCTAGTTTCTCCTAGAGGCATGTCACCAAGTTGGTTCACCTCTTCTTGAATGGCCTCTGCATCTATTTCCGCTTCGCGACTTACATCTTCTAATAGAATTCTATTGTGGCCAGAGTTCTCTAGAGATTGGGTTGCTCCCAAATTAAAATTGAGCAGGCTTTCAGGCTATATGAAATCATTCATATTGACTAGGATTTGGGCCAATTTGATATCGTGCAATAAATCACCTTGGGGACTTGTATTTGGTGTTGAGGGGAGTCTTGATTCATTTCTTTGCTCCTCTCTATAATGCCCTGTTTCTTCCTCATGGTATGATTCAAGGTTATCCTGTCCTTCTAACTGCAAGTATTGCTCACTTCCCGGGCTAGATAGTTCTATGGGTTGACTGATACTGCCTTGGGTATTTTTGGCCACTCCTAATTTTTTCCTCAACCTTGTGGATTATCTGCGCTATTGGGGTATGTTCCTTGCAAGGGTATTCCTCTTCCTTTTCGAAACAGAGTTAGGTGCAGGCAGAGCCAAACCTCCTTCGAGAGAAAATATTAGTTCCTCCCAGCTTGATTGTTGCTAGGTGAGGTTATAGCTAACTATCAGCGTGATCAGACAGGTGGCTTACTACAATTTCTATGTGCTGGGATTGTCTTATCCTCTCGATGGTGTTATGCAGTAAAGAATTCAATAATGCAGGTAAATTTTTTGAACACTTTCATTTTAGAACTGCTAGGAGCTTGAGTTGACGTGGCCTTACCACGTCTTTTCGCTCGTTGCATGTAATGTAGTTCTGGATGATTCTTGATAGTTCTGCCCATGGTTCCCCAGGCGAAGATGGTTGAACACCTTTGCCCTTTTTGATTAGCTCTTTTCCTTCATCCTTAAAGGCTTTGATAGCATCATGCAACTTAAATTGTTTGTTAGCCCATACGGGTCCTTCGGCCTGCAACTCAGATACTTCTGCTATCACAACGTCTGATACTGTGATTTGCCTACCCCTTACCATGGATTGTCGATTCTATATATTTCGTAGGAATTCAATGGAAATTTCCTTGTTGGGTGGCTGAAATCGCGTAAAGTATGCTATCCACCCAACTCAAGCTAAAATTTCTCTGGCTGCATCAGAAACAACCAGTATTGGCAATTCTCTATGCACTGTTCTTCCTCCACACTGCCTGAATTCTGCAAATGATAAGTGTATCAGAGAAAACACAGTAACGAACAAATTTGAGTGATGGAACAACAAATGGTTGTGATGGCTCTATCAAGTGATACTTTATAAATATAAATACCTTTATTGAGGGTTGTCATCATACCACATGCTCTATAATCATAGAATGTCGTATCATTTTGCAAAACTAAATGAAAAATTGACAGCACATGCATAAGTACACTAGAGGTCCCTGCCCCCCTTCGAAATGATAGATTGCCTATGACTGAATGAATGAAAGGGTAAAGTGTTGGCGGTGAAGTATAGGGGTGATGTATTGGCAAGGTGTGTTTATTTAAGCAAGGATAATAAAGAATATTGGAGTCATGAAATCAAGGTTGTACCTGAGAATTATCAATAAGTGATAGGCTGTCGTGATGTGATATGATAAGGAAAGAGGGACAGTATGTGCTAGAAACAATACTTTACTGCCTTATTCCACGTAAAACTATTGTGATCGATTTTGTACAAAATTACTCATGCATAAAGGTTCAAGGGACTTTAGGGACATAATCTATTTGTAAAAAAATAACATAAGAATAGGGTATTATAATAGTTATTGATGTAAAATAAAGCTTCAATACCATCAGCAGAGCTTATGTTGCCTGCAGGTGTCCATAACCTCGACAGAGTTTCTTTCTAACCCTTGGAACCATGGTCCTCTATGTATAATTTGGGGAAGTGTCTTATGAAGTCCATAATAGAGACCAATGTGCTGGCTTGGTAACCAGGTGAACACATTACCATTCACTGGGAAGTAGCGAAAGTGGTCAAGCCGGCTCATGATGAGACCTCCTATTTCCAAGGACTTTTTTTTTATTTATGCATCCATTGGATCATATCCCTGATGTGGTGGCCATAGTGGGAATGCCACTTTGCTACTTCCTTATGATCATGGTAGGCTGGCTCGTGATGAGACCCCCTA
>APFE030976354.1:0-17607 GCA_000404065.3 Pinus taeda
CGGTGATGACAGAGTTGTTAGAGCAGTCGGGGTGGGGACAGTGACATTTCAGAGGGAGTCCAAACCTCCCTTGAAGTGACAGATGTTCTTTATGTGCCAGGGATGAGGAAGAACCTCATATCTGTCTCCGCTTTGGAGGACAGAGGATATGAGGTACTGTTCAGGGGAGGACAGGTGTTGATGTATCCCAGGGGCGCTCCAGCTGAGTCAGCTAGAGTGATAGGTGTACGCCATGCAAAGGTGTACAGGTTTGCATTCCAGCCCCTTTTGGCATTGAGTAGTAGTACCGACAGCAGAGCTAGCAGTTCTGAGCAGTGTGAGATTTGGCACCGCAGGATGGGACATATGTATCATGGAGCCTTGAGGACCTTGCGGGAGATCACTACAGGTATGCCAGATTTCAGTACTGATCACTTTGATACTTGTAGAGGATGTGCTATGGGCAAGTTTGCCAAATCCCCTTTTCCCAGCAGTGACAGCAGAGCGACTGGGATACTTGATTTGATACATTCTGATGTGAGCGGTCGGATGTCTCATGTTCCCTTGAGTGGATATGAGTATTATGTTTTATTCATTGATGATCACTCCAGGAGGACCTGGATTTATTTCTTGAAGACCAAGAGTGAGGTCTTCAAGCGGTTTCAGGAGTTCAGAGCTCTTGTGGAGACACAGACAGGTCGGAAGATCAAGTCCCTGAGGTCGGACAATGGAGGAGAGTACACCCTTAGAGAGTTTGTTGACTATTGTGCGGAGGCAGGCATCAGGAGGGAGTTCACTGTTCCTTACAACCCCAGCAGAACGGGGTTGCGGAGAGGAAGAACAGATCCATCATAGGGGATACCAAAGCCATGTTACATGATCAGGGGTTGCCATTGTTCTTGTGGGCAGAGGCCTGCAAAACAACTATTTATTTGCAGAACAGGAGTCCGAATCGTGCCCTGGGGCACATGACTCCGGAGGAGGCTTTCTCTGGGAAGAAGCCTGATATTGGTCATCTTCATATCTTTAGATGCATTACATACTCCTACATACCCAAGGAGAAGAGGACCAAACTAGAGCCCACTGCAGAGAAGGGTATCTTTGTGGGCTACAGTGAGACCTCAAAGGCCTTTCGGATTTACATTCCTGCACAGAGGAGAGTTGTTGTCAGACGAGATGTGAAGTTCGAGGAGGACAGGGCTTTTAGGAGATCACGGGAGTTGGAGTATCTGGATCAGCCAGACCCTCAGCAGCAGTTGAGTCAGTCGCAGGGATCCAGTGGGCAGGGATCAGGAGGATCAGGAGGTACATTTATGAGGATGTCAGGTCCGTCAGTGAGCAGTGGCTCATCGAGCTAGAGGGGTGGAGCTCCGGGCGGCATGCAGAGCAGTCAACAGAGTAGTTCACTAGGGAGTCCACTGATGGACAGTTCACACGGTACCTCAGCTTTTACAGGTTCAGGTGTAGGCAGGAGGATAGCAGACAGGCAGTCAGGAGTTCAGGCTACTGATGGTGATGTGGAGGAGGAGTTTCATTCTCCAATGGGAGAAGCATGCTGAGGGAAGAGGAAGCCCAAGTGGCTTCAGGACACCTTGAGAGATGCCACATCTGTTGCTGAGCCTAGGAGGCCGGTTAGAGAGAGTAGACCACCTGAGAGGTTTTGTAACTATATGGCAATGGCTACTAGCATCCTTGACTCTGAGCCTTCTAGCTATTAGGAGGCAGCTAGCCAGTAGGTCTGGAGAGAGGCCATGCAGGAGGAGTATTCTTCTATCATGAAGAATGATGTTTGGGAGGTGGTACCGAGGTCTGAGGGCATATCCGTGGTTATTTCCAGATGGCTTTACAAGGTAAAGCATGCTGGAGATGGCAGCATTGAGAAATTCAAAGCAAGGTTTGTGGCTAGAGGGTTCTCCCAGGTAGAGGGAGTTGATTATGAGGAGACCTTCGCTCCCGTGGCTCGATATACTTCAATCTGCTCCATTATATCAATAACAATAGAGATGGGTTGGAAGATCCACCAGATGGATGTGAAGACTGCATTTCTCAATGGCTTCATACAAGAGGAGGTGTACATTGAGTAGCCACAGGGCTTTGAGGTGCATGGGAAGGAGTCCCATGTGTGCAAACTGAAGAATACCCTTTATGGCCTAAAGCAAGCTCCCAGAGCTTGGTACTCCAGGATAGATACATACTTGCAGGGGATGGGTTTCACAAAGAGTGAGGCAGATTCGAACCTTTATTATATTGTGATAGGTGAGGAGCCTCTCATTTTGGTGTTGTATGTGGATGACTTGATCATTACAGGTGCAAAGAGACTCATAGAGCATTGTAAGAGAGATCTTGCGGCAGAGTTTGAGATGAAGGACATTGGCTTGATGCATTAATTTTTGGGCTTGGAGGTGTGGCAGGAGGAGGGGCATTTCTTCTTGGGGCAGGGGAAGTATATTGTGGGCATCCTTGACAGATTCCACATGGAGGATTGTAAACCCATGTCGACACCTATGATCACCAACTGGAAGAAGCCTCATGCTTCGGATTCCAAGTTGGTGGATCCCACATTGTACAGGCAACTGATTGGTTCCTTGATGTATTTGGTCAACATTAGACCAGATATTTGTTTTGCAGTCAACACGATGAGTAAGTTTATGTGTGAGCCTAGGAAGGTTCACTGGGTGGCTGCAAAACACATTTTGCGGTACTTGCAAGGGACAGTGGATTATGGTCTGGACTATAGGCAGGGGGATGAAGTGAGATTGGCAGGTTATACTGATTCTGATTGGGCAGGTTGTGCTTCTGATAGGAAGAGCACTTTAGGGTGTTGTTTTGGGTTGGGTTCGACAGTATTGTCATGGTTCAACCAGAAGCAGCAGTCAGTAGCATTGAGTTCGCAGAGTATATGGTAGCCAATCTAGCTAGTTGTGAGGCCATATGGCTTCGCAAGATGTTGTTTGGCTTATTTGGTCAGCCGTTGAGACCTTCAGTGATTTACTGTGATAATCAGAGTTGCATTAAACTCACGGAGAATCTAGTATTTCATGACATGTCAAAGCATATTGGGATCAAATATCATTTCATGAGAGACTATGTTCATAAGGGAGTTGTGAAGCTTGAGTACATTCCCACTGATGAGCAGGTTGCAGATATTCTTACCAAATCCTTACCATGGGGCAAGCATGTCTACTTCAGAGACAAGATGGGTGTGGTGAGGAACACCTTCCTCGGTAAGAGGGAGTGTTGAAATTTGGTACCGGAGGACAGGTTGTTCCCTTAGGCTTTGATCTTTGGCCTAGGGAAAAGTGTCCAAAAGATTTTAATTTTTCTCCTAAAGTGACTTTATAATTTTTATAAAGTTAAAATCTAATTTAAAAGTGACTTTAAGTGATAAAGTTACTAAGTCTAATTTTAAAGTGACTTTTATAAAGTCAATGAAAAATTAGAAAGGAAAAGTGACTTTGGAAATAAATGACTAAGTGGGTCTTTATTAAAGTGGGGTGAATTAAAAAATAGAAAGTGAGATTTAAATGTGCATTTAATCTCATCCATTGATCTAAATCTATCTCAGCCATTGGATTTAGGGATCACCCAAAAGTCATTTAGGGTTGGGTTAAAGGAGGAAAAGGAGAAAAAAATCATTCATTTCTTTCATGAGCAGATTGGGAGAAGGAGAGCAAGAGAGCAAGGGAGATTTCTGGACAAGAAGGAGAAAGAGACAGCAGTTTGGCACAGATACCAGGCAGCTCTTCAGCAAATCAGAACAACAGAAAGAACAAGCAGAACAGCAGCAAGAACAAGCAGAAAAAGCTGATTTTTTTGCTGAAAACTAAGAAAAACTGATTTTTGGGCACGAATATCGAGGAACTAATTTTCGTCACAGAAATCGAGGTCTGTTCGTACAGTCCGTACGGTCCGTACAGTCCGTACAGTCCGTACCGCCCGTACAGCAAGTTCCCAGGTTGTCTGTTGGGCTGAAAAACAAATAAGTTTGCTTGCTGGAAATTTATTTTGCTGAAATTTTCTCACTGTAAAAAGGCATTTTCCAGAAATAAAGAAGAGCTCTCAAACTAGTTTTCCCCAAGAGTTGTAGGGAGTTTTTCCAGGGTCATGTTGACCAAAAATATCAGTGTTTTAATGTGTTTTAATGGTTGTTTATCATTGCTGATTTTTATTTCTGCAATTTCCAGCATTCTGTAAATTTTCCAGAATTTGTGTTTTCAGTAAATTTATTTTTTCAGATTGTTGAATGTATAGTTATGGGAAAGGGCATTTAACTACATGGGAGAAATAAGGAGAAACTGAAAACCGGGGTGGGAAAACAAAATTTTTTACAGCCTTGAGAAGTTATAATAGTATCTCCAAGGGTCTTCCTCAGGCCAATGACACGACTCATGGATCCAAGGATGATACACTCTCGTACAGTGGTCTTCCACTAAGCCATCCATGTCATAAAGATTGAAACTTTTGGTGTCAAAGATGGATCTCTTGAATTCCTCCATCTCGGCCTCATCATGCTTGAGATTCTGGATTTCATACAACCTGATCCGCAAAGCAAGAGCGGGCCAAGGTGTTTTCTTCTTCCTGTGCAGTCTTGCTGACAAACCTGCCAAGATGTGGTATGCAACCTCTTGCATGACCAACTTATACATGGAAAACTTTGGTAAAACATGCAAAGCCTTCTCCACACTGTATATCCGGATGAAGGTGCCAAGGGGTGAGGCATACCAATATGCTATGTTTACCAATGCTCCATCGCTGCCTATGACATGCGAGGTGGATCTTATTCAAAGATCATCCTGTCCACCAGGGTGACGAAGTGGTTTGATAGTTGTATTATAACAACATGGAAGCTGCATTTGGAGAACAACCTGCAATAGGTGTTCACAAATGTTTTTGAAGGTGTCCATGCCCAACCCAAGCGAGGGAATTGCTGACGGGCACAAATTGCATCAAGTATGTAAGAGGACATGAATATATTTGCTTGTTGAACTTTGGGTGGATGTCGAGCATCTGTTACTTATCCCTTCTGCTGGAGAGCCAACATGTCAGACCAATTGAAAGGTCTTCTTTCGTTCGCCAGCTGATCCAACACAATCACCCAACTCTACGGGAAGGTCTCTTTGTTCTCTTGACCGTATAAGCGTCATGCGAAGATGACCAAGAGATGATAAGCCTTCCACAGTATCCTTGTCTTGTAAACTTGGCTGGGTGTTGTCCTGAACTTAGAAGGCTCTTTCACCCACCTCTTGAAGATGTCTCTTGATTTTTCACTATTACTGGGCCTAGTGAAGTGTGCATCCATTGTGATCATCGGTTGTGGCAAGTGATACACCACCTGAAATTCCTTTTCCATGAACATAGCAAGTTCTATTCCACTGGAACTTCTCAACACCATTGTCTTGAGATCAATATGCAAGACAATCCAATGGATCATGTCCGCGCATAGAAATGCGGGATACCTACATGCAACCGGGTACAAGCCATACTTGTGTATGTTGACATAGACTCTGCGTTCCTCCAGATTCTCCTCAAAGGTAGCTGAAAATATGTCATTGATACCCTGCCATTTGATCTTGATGGTATCTTCATAGATGGGCAAACTCGTATACACTTGCTCGACCATATCTCCAGTTGCGCTCTCAATGGTATCCTTTGACCCTGCTCTCTTGGAAGCCATTGTACCTCTACTTCTGAGAGACTGTTGAACACCTATGATACCTGGAGATAGAGAAAAACTCATGGAAAGCACAATGTCAGTTGAAAACCAAAAGAAACTTGAGGACTAATATGCAACACGCGTGGGTGACTGACTGGAAGATTTGCACAATGTTCACTAGGAGGCTCGTAGGCTGATTGCCAAAATTATGCAAAAAATAGTTTGGACTACCAGTGAGCTAACTGACTACTGAAGGTGCGCAGAGGATAGTCCAACATGGCCTGCTAAGGACTAAAACTGTGCAATGTGCAGTTTTAGTCAGCATGACTACAACCTGGGAAAACTTCATTGCACAATTATAGGGGCCAAATGAGGCACTTCCTCTCATAATTACGTAGAGCACACTCTGGGAGGCCAGCGTGAGGAAATATCTATGTAATTTCTGGGAACAAAGCAGGGCCTTCCATCCCATAAATGCGTAGTGCAAGCCGGGCCAATGCAATTCAGACCCGCCGACGGGTGACTGAAAACAGTAAGGACTGAATGCATGTGTGAAATTGGGTGCAAATATGAGTGAATGAACATGCATGCAATCATTGAGTGCATGATTCAATAAAATGGGAAAACAATGAAGTGTGTGAAGTGAGTCACCGCCACGGCGACCATTAATGCATAAACAATGTCATGCATGCAACAAAAAGGATGCAATTAAAAACTTGAAACATTGCTTCTACAAGATAAAATGCATTAAAACGAAAACAAGCTTTGAATAAAACCAAGCAAACAACATTCAAACAAACCCAAACAAAAAAAGCGATAGAAAAGCAGCAAAAGACATAAAAAGCAGACTTACTCGGAAAAAGGTGTGCTGAGTGTGTCGAAGGTTCCTAGATGTTATGGGGAATGCCAGAGCTCCAAGATCGATTTGAAGAATGAGAAATGAAACGTCGAATAAATAATTTTGACAAGAAGGAGGCTTATGACGCACATGCCACAAATCTAGGAAAAAGTGATACTTAGTGGGAAGTTTCTAAAATGATTTTTGCATGTAACCCCCAACTCCAAAAAATAGATCACTAAAATATAGGGATGTGTTTTTCTTTTTCTGGAAAAATTTGCCCATGCATGCAAAGCAAGATTTCTCAATTCTGTAGGAAATCGGTCAACTTGGGAGCACATGCAACAGACTGCAAACCTCTGGATGACTTCTGCACAGTTTTTGGGCTGAGTAGCCCTCGCTTCCCCTCAAGCTTTGCACAATTTCTGGACTGAAGCAAAGGCTTCCAGCCAAAACTGTACAAATTTGAGAGCAAGCCCAACGATGGGACACTCTGCGCAATTTTCAAAGGGAAGGGAGTCTGCTTTCTTTGCACATTTCTGGAGAGCTATAGACTGTCTTGATGCTCTGCACAATTCTGGAGACCAAGCCTGGTTGCCCTCTAGTTCTGTGCAATTCTCTAAGTGAACACAAGAGTTGGTTGAAGACAAAGTCATAGGATGTTAGCTTGCGGGTGAAAGGCAAAAAGTTAGAAAACACAAGCTGATAAGCCAAGAAACTAAATTGGAAGCATATGTACCTGGGTAGTGCAAGACATGCTGCTAAGGATGGTTGGTAGGGAGGCTCCAAAACAAAGCTAAGGAAAAATTTTGGACGGTGGCTGTAGCTGCTACAATAGGTCCCCAATAGCAATTTGGGAGTATAAAATTAAATATTTAAAGACAACCATCAAGAAATTGGTCAAGGAGAGGAAAGTGGATAATGCATCCAAAATTATCCAACATAAAACCTCCTTGAAAGGAACTTAAAAGAGAATAGAGCAAGACATTGTGTCAAAAGAACTTCTTCTCCAAGAATGGAAGGATTTTTAATAATATCATAAAGCCCTTAAAGAAGAGGAAGAGGTGTAGAATCTTGAATCCTACAACCTTCAACTTCAAGCTTGGGATATTAACACACAAATTTTTCATAATCAAGTAAAATATTTCCCATGGAAGAATAACATTGAAACCATTTTGGTAGATGCCACCTAGTTAATGAATTTGGAAAAACCAAGAAAGAAGTGGTCTCCCATTACAAAATGCTTTATTTTGAGCCACAGGTTTCAAATACAGTTGTCATTATGTATATAATAGAGGGAATTATGCCATAGGTATCCATTACAAAACACTCTATTATGACCCACAGGTTCTGAATTTGATTGTTGTTGTGTATATAATAGAGGAAAATACTCCACAAAGGAAAACATAGACTTTCCGAAGGAAGTAACAAAAGAGGAAGTCAAAACACGTTTTCCCTATGTCGGAACAAAGCACTTGGCCTAGATGATTTCTCGACTCATTTCTACCCATTGTTTTAGGAGGTGATCAAGTTCAATTTAATAAGGAAAGTAGATTGTGTCTTCAAAAAAATTGCATAGGGCTCCTACTTAGCCTTAACGCTCAGGGAGGTTAGTCTATCCTCTTTTGCTAGATTTTGGCCAATTTCTTTGTGCAACTTCTTATACAAAATAATCTCCAAAATTTTAGCGCAAAGATTGAGCCTATTCTCCCAAAACTCATCTTAGAAAATCAGGGAGCATTTGTTGGGTTAAAGGAAAATTATTGATCACATTGTGCTAGTGCTTCACTAATCCTCTTGTTTAGTTGGTTTTACATTTAATGTTGGATTTAGTGGGTCTCTGATCCTTTTGTTTGGTTGGTTTTGTATTTAAGTTAAGATTGAACTTTTTGAGCTAATTTTGTTGTTCTATCAAAACAAAATATAATTTAGCTTTTCCAAAATTTTGTGATGCCAATTTAACTCATTTCTAATTTAGAGTATTGTATGTAGCAAATATTTTTAAAAAATAAAAAATGTATTGCAACAAATAAAGGATGTATTTTGTTTTATAAGATAAAAAGAAAAATGTATATGCGTATTAAAAATTAAAATACAATTTTTATATTATTATGTCTTTTTTAAGGATTCTCAAATGTAATCTCTAATCATTACTATTATATTTGAGAATGGTTTTTCCTTACTTATATTTAGTGTATTTGTAATTTATCTTTGTATTTTTTAATAATTTAGACTCTTGTGTGTTAGTATTTAATTTGTTCTACTTCAAATAGGGTGGCAAGATAATTTGAGGACATTCCCGATGGTAGCATGATATGGAGGCAAACTAACCGTAAGAATATGAAATTAAGGTTATAAAAGGGCTCTTTAACATTGTCCATTGACCACTATTAGTTTAACATTGACCAATGAAATTTATAATGTTTATTTTTCAAAAAAAAAATATTTTTTCAATGTTATTAAAAAATTAAATTTAAAATATTTTAATTATATATATATGAACCTTTTTTATAAAATGACATCACACATAGCTAGGCCCCTTGGCACTTTAGACTTTGAAGAGATACTCAACCTGTGAACGTCTTTGACCGGTCAATCCCTGACCTCCAATTAGACATTAGAAACCATTATATTTCAAATGTTATTGTATATATATTTAGATGGTAAAAGAAACCCTAAAACACCTCTTACTGATGAGCTCATGGATTGAGCAAAGCATAATTACAGAAAACCAATGCAATATGGTGCATGTCAACATTTCCATATATGTCTTCTTCCGCTTTAGTCTCATTGTTTCAACAAATTTAATTTCTAAGTGTTTACTTGCTTGATTCATTGTCTTCCCTATTAGCTTGTGGTTATCTGTTTATCCTCGGTGCTTCTATGAAGGCATCTAATTGTCGGGACAAACTCACTAAATTTAGATAACCCACCCATGTCCTACTTGCAACCCTCTACTTTACCAATTCCTTCCCATTCCACCCCACCCCTAGCCTCCTAATTCCTTGTGCTTTTCACATCCTTGTTTCCTAAAACGCTACCTCTGCATCACTCTACATTCATCTACACTTCTATTGGCATGTATTTGCACCCTTTTGGTGCAAATGCTTGTATACTTTGTTTGGATCCTTTTGTAAACCTAAATAATTGAAGCTATGTTCTTCTAGTCCATGGATACAATTTCCCATGTTCACAAGAACTGAGTTTGAATCAATTAGATAGCATGTTCGACTTGTTACTTTCTCTAGGTGTATACTATGTCTAATGAGAATTATTTAATTCCTTTATTCATATTGTCTTTGCAAGGGGTTGTAATTGTTGGGTACAATTATTTACCCATTAATTGCATTTCCTATTGCGATGATATGAGATTACTATTTCTTAAACCTTTATCCACATTTGAAGATGATAAATAATTCCACATGATGAACCTCGTCCTATGGTGAAGTTTTCTTGGTATGGATTTGATGAGGAAGAGATCTCAATGAAGAAATTGACAGAGAATTAGGAATTGCATCCTTAGACTACATGGAGTGCGAGGATTTAATCTTTAGTGGGGAAGAAGCACATTCTTCTTCTAATATTCACACAATATGCAAAACATGAAGATGATGAAGGAAATCAACATATATATTGGATCTTATGTACGGAGCTCAATGTATTAGGTGGGATTTATTGTTATGGGTTTGATTTTAAGAAACTATATTTCAAGAAATATGTAAAGGGGGTGAACCAATGAGTGGATAAAACAAAATTTATTCATCAACATCCCATAGCTATATCATGAACTAATTTGATATTTGAAAGGAGTTTTGACTTTGTGTGGTTTCCCAAGAATCATCACACGAGCTATTGTCATGTTTTAAGAGACTAGTTGAATTATGACATCATATTGAAAAGCACTATGATGAAGGTTCTACCCACTCAACTGTTACATGAATGGTTGCACTGAAACTATATTTAGACACAACTTTTGTATACTTAAGGTAGGTACCTAGGGTATTCAATAGATAGGTCATTCCTTGTTTCATTTTCATGGTATTAGAGTTTGGTTTCTTAGAGATGATTTTTATTCATTTCAAAATTATGTTTAATTAGAATCCTAACCATTGCATGCCCTAAAATAGCTAGCTCTAGGTTGATATCTAACCCACATGAGTGTATCCCCTAATAGTTGGTTCCAATTGATAACCCATTTGGGGTACCCCTCTAAAACATTTTTTGGAAACTTGCATATAGTTAAGGAAGTGGTTGGTTGGAAGTCACTTCTTATGAATGTTTATTGACCCTCATAAAGGTGGTTAACAATAGTTTAATCTACGATATATTTTTTACAATGCTTCTTACCTTGGATCTAAATACATATTATAAAATAAATTGGTTGAAGTTGCATCAAATATAAGTCTATTTGGGATCAATAAAAAGCATTGGGTTATATTGATGTGTGAGTGTGAGTAATATATTGACTATGTTACTTTAATTGCCAAGATAATTTGATGGCGCTTCATAATGCGATTTCATAAAGTGTTGGCCCAATCATTATGTTAACCAATGTTAATCTATGTAAAGGATATACATTTAGCTACATCTATCCTAATACCCTAAGATCGATATTTTAAGTAAACTAACATGATCAACCTACCTTGTACACCAATACAATGATTCCACGTTTACATTGTACTTGGAGGCACATTAGTCATAAGTCAATGAAACTTCAACTATGATGCTAACTAGATGAAAATGTCAACTACTTGCAAGTGGACCTATACTTCATCTAGCAAGTACATGTGTTTTCCTTGTTGTAGGCATCACTCTGTAAGGGTAGTCCGTGTTGTAAAACTTCAAAGGAAAATGAGTTTTAGTTGGATACCAAATGGCTTGATCAACCAACATTCATGGTGCACAATTCTTTTAGTGTTGACCCCCCATTAGGTCAAGGGATGTAAATTAAGACATCATTAAGCTATCCAAGCTCTACTATTATACCCAATGCCTTTTTGAAATCTAACCCCAATTAGTGAAAACATGCACATTGCATATCAGAATGACTCTAGTTATATAACGATAAAAGATGTTGAGCAAGATGGCTCAGATGCTTTAATTAATGAAGTTGATGATGTCTCCTCCCAAGATCAATTCTTATTCCACATCTTTTAGAAATGGGTTAGAGAATAAAATAGGTACAGATTTGAGGGACAAGTATACATACAAATTAGAAAAGTGGAAAACTAAAGACAACTAGACACCAAATGAAAATAGAATATTATGCA
Organism: Pinus taeda; assembly: GCA_000404065.3. Taxonomy (NCBI): domain Eukaryota; kingdom Viridiplantae; phylum Streptophyta; class Pinopsida; order Pinales; family Pinaceae; genus Pinus; species Pinus taeda. The sequence goes on from APFE030976354.1 coordinate 11,741, forward strand.
TGAGACTATGTGGTGAAAAGCATTATCCTTCTTCCTTGTGCTTTTCATTCCTTAAATATCTATTGCTAGACTTTTGCTTGACACAGTTCCAACTTTGTATAGGAGTAATGGCATCTTCATGAGGCCCCCTTCTTCCATACTTTCCTCACATAAACTGCATTTAAATAATGATATAGCCATAAAAACATATGAAGCATTGCATGTCCTTGATATTGTATTTCATTTTCTCTATAAAATCATTACAAAATAAACTTAGTTTATTTTAAAAGTTTTGAAAAAATATATTTAAATTAATTTCATTGTGGTTTATAGCCCAAATTACTCCAAGAAGTTACCCATTCACAATGATTTAAATTAATAATAATAATAATAATAACGATAATCTAATTTTGATTTTTTAGTATAGCCAAACATCAAGTTATTGTATGAGATCCTCTTGTTTGTAAACAAAAAATTGCTTCTACATAACAATTTCATTATTTATATTACCAATGAGTATATATTCTACCGTTTCAAATTCAAATCTATATCTTACAAGGAGAAGATTTTTTTTTAATAAAGAAATCCACTCAAATAATACCTTATATTTAAAAAATATTCATAATTATATAAGATATGTAGAAAAACCACCCTACATTGATTAAAATTAATAAATAAAATGCCCATTATTCCAAAAAAACTAATCTTTCAGAGTAACCAAATATTATACTCTATTTCTAAAATATGAAATAACCAAATATTATAAACTCTATTTCTAAAATGTGAAATAACCAAATATTATAAACTCTATTTCTGAAATGTGAGGAATTCCATTCTCAACAAATGGCATTAATTCTTTACATGTAGAGGACCAAGAATTCCAGCTATAGGATAGTTAGAATCAACCCATGAATTATATGAATCAAATAATAAAAAGTATAGCGTTTAGTATTTTATAAAAATACCTCTCAAATAATTAAATTTGGGATTGAGAAGTAACCATAATAGTGATAGTATCATTCAGAAGGTAAAACAGAATGTCATTACATAGTTTTCCTGTACCCAAAGCAGAGCCTCCTCTACATAATCGATGAAAGAGTGTGCATAATTATTAGGAAAACAATCAATCCTGGAAGAGTAGCGGATCATGAATCCACAACTTTCCATTTCAGAGCAATGAAAAACGTCCATATTCAAGAACCCCAAATTTGACATTAACCGGGCATTGAAATTTCTGAAAAATGGAGAACGATTTCATTAACCTGGGAGATAGAACCGAGCATTGAGAATACTGAAATATGGATAACGATTGATGGTGACTTCAAATTTTGAAACAATAAGAACTTTTAACATGCCTTTGAGAAAAGACTAATTGTTCGAAGCTCCTGGGACTGTCCTGGGATTAAAGCTCCATTTTTAAACCTGCAAAAATCTGTAGAGTATCCAAAATTGAGTAATACATACTGGGAATATATTTAATCTTAAGAGGTCAAGAAAATTGTATAATAAGTAGCAACTTCATGATATAAAACTTCACACTTCCCACTGTAAACTGGAAACCAAAATGGAAATTCACTTCAATACAATAGAAACAAATTAGCTAAAAATCCAACAGGTTAATAAAATCAAATCATTTTTTTCCAAATCATCGCCGAATCTGAATGGTAATTCTAACAGAATGCAATTAATTTCTTTTCCATTTTTATGAAGCTAGTTTAATTTATAAATACCATGAAAGGAGAATAAATTTAACTAAATGTAAATTTACCGTCTATTTAATCAACTGTTGAAAAAGCATCTAAATTTCATATTAGCAGTAATTATAAATAGATAATATCGTTTTAAAATAAAAATAAATGTGATTGAAAGAATAATGATAAGATTGAAATATTTTGTACTTACAATTTTTACATGCTAAAATGTAGAAGAAGAACTTTGGTTATTTGATGTTATGGAATTTATATTTGGTGCATTTGTATAGCCAAGTAAATTGGATATACTTCTCTTTGTAGCAATTGTTTTTGGCACCAAATCTTCTTTGAGATTTTCCAACACTATTACCACATCTCTCATAGTTGGCCGTTCATCGGGTGAATCTTTTGAACAAAGTAAACCAACCCGTAGCAAAGAAAGTAGACAATTGTGTATATTATTTTCTTCAAATCCAGCTCCGTCCTCTGTGCTAAATAGATTGTTGTCAATCACCTCCTTCACTTTGTTTGGAAATGCTAGGCTGACCCACTTGTGCAAGTTTAGGTCTCTAATAAACATGTTGTTGGTTGGTTGTTTTCTGGTAAGCATTTCCAATAACATAATGCCATAGCTGTAAACATCTCCTTTGGTAGAAACTCTCTCACCCAATCCATACTCTGCATTAAAGGAAACCTCAATAAATATTTATCTCACTAGTGTATACAAAATTGGTGATGAAAAATGACAATTAAAACTAATTTTAAAAAAATCCATACCTGGAGCAATGTAACCCATAGACCCTTTCAAAGTAAGTGTTGAAGTAAGTGAATCACCAAATTCTGCACCAATCAATCTCACAAGACCAAAATCTGTCACATGGCCTATCATGTCTTCATCCAACAACACATTGCTGGGTTTTATATCACAATGCACTACTTGCACATGAGAATAATGATGTAGATATTCAATGGCATAGGCCACATCAATGGCAATGTTTAGTAGTGTTTTTAAGCCCAGGCCACACACTTCCTCATCATTGTTGTCATTTCTGTCATGATACAAATACTTCTCTAGGCTTCCGTTAGACATAAATTGGAACACTAAACCTTTGAAATGGAGGTTGGAGCAGGAGGTTATGATTCTCACCAAATTTCGATGTCGAACCTTTTGCAAGACACTACACTCTGCTTTGAAACTCTTCTCACCCTGGTCATTTTGCAATTGGAAAACTTTCACAGCAACAATTGTGCCATCACTCAAAATTCCTTTATAAACAGATCCAAAACTACTTGATCCCAACAAATTGCTCCTACTGAATCCATTGGTTGCTATGTGAAGCTCTTGAAATGAGATCCTTTTGTGCTCTAACTTTTGAAAAATGGATTCTAAGGAATCAAAGTTTTGCACATGTATATTCCGTCTCCAAAGGAACCCCAAAAGTAAGCAACATAGTATAAAAACAATAGCTCCACCCATTGGAAATAGAATTTTCTTCACAACTGCAAAATGACTTCTTGATGTTGGACATGCAGGTAACATGAATACTTTTGGTCCACAAAGGCCTGGATTCCCAATGAAGGACATGATAATTGTTTGATTTGCAAAAAATCCCGCTTTTGGGATTTCTCCTGTGAGATTGTTGAAAGACAAATTCAAACACTGAAGCATTTTCAATTTTTGGAGAGTCACTGGTATTGGACCTGATAAGGAGTTGAAAGAGAGATCTAGGTTCACAAGACTTAGTAAAGTTCCAAGTGAATCTGGAATAGAACCTTGGAAGGCATTTCTAGATAAATTCAATGTTTGTAATTCATGCAACTTCCAAGTGTAGGTGGAATGAGCCCAGTCAAGTGATTGGAGGAAATGTCTATAGCTTGAGCCATTGCAATTTTACTAATCTCCATGGGCAACGAGCCATCTAATAAATTCCATGACAAGTTCAAATAGAATTGTAGATTAGAAAGTTTAGCAATTTCTCGTGGAATGCGTCCAGTGAGCATATTGTGAGACAGGTCAAGCAATTCCAAATTTATATAGTTTCCTATGATGGTAGGTATACTCCCTGATAACTTGTTGCCATGAAGTAAGAGTCTTCTTAGTTGTTTAGATGGTGGAAGGGAATTGGGAATCTTTCCAGTGAGTTTGTTTCTACTAATGTCCAAGAGACCAAGTCCTTGTAATTGTTCAAATTGATTGGAGATGTTACCTTCTAATTCATTGTTTCCTATGTCCAATCTTTCTAATTTTGTAAGGTTTCCAAATGGTGGAATGGTACCATTTAAAAAGTTTCCACTTAAATTTAGAAAGATTAGGCTACTAAGATTGCCAATATGTGGAGGAATGTTTCCTTGTATTTTGTTGTTTGCTAATGAAAAGTAAGACAAATTGGTAGAAAGTCTCCCTATGGAAAGGGGCAAGACACCACTTAGTTTATTGTCACTCAAGTGTAGTTCTTGTAAGTGAGAACAATTGGTAAGAGATACAAGAAAGGGCATGGTTGTGGTGCTACCACTGTCAAGCTCATTATTATGCAAGTATAATTTTTCAAGGAGGAAAAGGTTACCCAACTCTATTGGAACACTCCCACTCAACTTATTGTAGTGTAGATAAAGTTGTTCAAGTTTGGAACAATTCCCAATGGTATTTGGTATGTTCCCACTAAGTTGATTTCCCCATAAAGAGAGGTAATTCAAGTAGTTGAGTTTGGCACAAAATTCTAATGGAATGTGCCCTGTAAATTTGTTTTGACAAATGTCCAATTCAATCAAAGTGGAGATATTGGACAATGAAGGGGGAATGCTGCCAGACAATTCATTTTCATAAAGGGAAAGAGTTTGTAAATGGGTGAGAAGACCCAGTTCTTGTGGAATGCTGCCAGTGAGGTGGTTGGTGGAAATTTGCAAGTCAGTCAAAGTGGAGATATTGGACAATGAAGGGGGAATGCTGCCAGACAATTCATTTATATGAAGGTAAAGAGTTTGCAGATGGGTGAGAAGGCCCAGTTCTTGTGGAATGCTGCCAGTGAGGTGGTTGGTGGAAATTGCTAAATCAGTCAAAGTGGAAATATTGGACAATGAAGGCGGAATGCTGCCAGACAATTCATTTGTAAAAAGGTAAAGAGTTTGCAGATGGGTGAGAAGGCCCAGTTGTGGCGGAATGGGACCATGCAAACTGTTTTTAGCAATTTGTAAACTAATCAATGCTGAAAGGTTTCCTAAAGAAGAGGGAATGGTACCTGTTAGACTGTTTGCTCCCAAGTAAAGCTCTTGCAAATGTGACAGGGAAGACAACTCCCCGGGGATATTTCCGCTCAGATTGTTGTAGGAGAGGGCCAACGAAACCAAATTTCTGCAGCTGCTGAGTTGATGTGGTATATTTCGTTCCAATTGATTGCGGTACAGCAAGAGCCACCTCAAACGAAAGAGGCGTCCCAATTGGGGTGGGATATGACCGTGGAGCTTATTTTGTGAAAGATTGAGTGAGCGTAGGAACGACAAATTACCGAGCGAAGGGGAGATGGTGCCGCCTAGATCCATGCCACTGAGATCGATGGCGACGACTCTGTCTGGATGCCGGCGGCCGCAAGTAATAGCAGTCCAATTGCAAAGGGGGACTGTGGGGCTCCAATTGGCCAAGGAATTATGGGGATCGCTGGTAATGAGCTTTTTAAATGCCAACAGGGACTGTGCATCATCATGAAATGAATGCGCAGAGGAGAAAGGGAAAAGGAAGAGGAAGAGGAGAAAGAGCGCAGGCAAAGCGAAAGAGGGAGACGGCATGGCGATGGAAATGAAGGGCTTCCGTTGCAGTGGGTATGGGGATTGTGGCAACGAGTATTTATAAACGGCAAGGGGAGGTCCCTTAGCTTGAGGAGAGACACAGAATTTCAGTGGACAGGAAATCGTCCTGAGAGGTGTGGATGGAGTGAAGATAGGAAGTGGATTGATTAATCCCTTAGCCGTCCTTTCGACACTCGTGAAAATCATTCATTTTTAAGTGCACATTATCTGGAATGGATCCCTACGAAACCCATTTTCCATTTAAATTAATAATTTACTTTTGGAATATACGAATTCAATACATGTTTTACTTAACGCACAATTGTTGTTCTAAATTAATTTACTTGTGCAACTCAAATTTATTAAAAAATTAGTTTGCCTTAAATAGATTAGCCCAGCATCATAATTTTCATATTA
>APFE030976374.1:0-15139 GCA_000404065.3 Pinus taeda
GAGGGGGCAACCTCCAATAGAGCAGAGCTCGATTACAAAACAAGACACGATGCTCCTCGCAGGGAGTCTCTAACCTTTATGTATGACTCAAACATGCAATACCACAGACCAATACCGTGGGTTTTATTAATACCATCTATCTAATACTACCGCCCATTTACCCTTTATTTAATACTACCGCCCATTTGCAACTAACTGTGGTCCCTTCATTAATTGCGGGTTAACCACTTACAAATATTAATATGGGCTTTATTGACTCTTGACTATGACGTGATCCCATGACATGAATAAGGGAGTTAGGGTGGGACCCTAACACCAAGTAGACGCTAAATTCATACTATGCGGACAAATGAAACCATGTTTTATCAGGTCATCAAGGATACTTGCCACCGCAGGGCTAATTGTCACTACCATCTCAAACCAAAAAAAGCTCAATAGTCAAACAAAAGCCCTCATCAGTCCAAACCATCGCATAGTAGCAAGAAAACTCGAAACGACAACAACAATGAGTCTACCAGCTGCCGGGCATGAAAAGTTGGTTATGGGATTAAACCCTAAACCCCCTCTGTCGTCATATCGTCTGGCCAAGATCAACGAGCACAAAGAACGACAATTGTCGCAAGTTAGTGGAACTTGTTGGCAGGCACATGCAATCTCCTGATCTATCCTCTTGCCACGTGTTTCTGCATACAAGAGCGAGCTCGGTAAAGTCTAGGCAGCAACCATGTGCACATTAAACCAAAAAAACAAAATCTCCATGCCAATTTGGTTAACTGTGTATTGTAATATCACATGAATTACATATAAGTTTTATCTGGTTCCATGGACTTAAACCTTAAATACATTTAATACTTTCGTAATCTATGAAAGGTCCTTTATCCAAGGTCGGATATGTGTATAGGTAATTTTTTTCCTATATATTTCATACGTTTCTTATTTAGTTGTTACAAATGGTATCAGAGACCAGGTTCATACACTAAGACTCTTTGGGAATAGATATATATTGGAGATGACTGTGTTCTTTAAAAAAAAAAACTAACTAACTAAATAAATGTATATGTGAACAAAGAGACCGCATCAATAAAAGAAAAGGGTCAGAATGCAGAGGAACCCAGGACCACCCAACCTGCCCGAAACAATGTATGTGAATGCTAATCCTGACATTTGGATACAACTAGGCAAGGAATCCCTTCAATATAATGTGGTGTTACTCGAAAATGTTCAGGAGTTGCGTGCTGAAATGACGAATTTAAGAACAGACAGTGAATGACTGCGCTTAGAATAGGAGAGAATTCTCAGAAGTCTGTGTAATCGACATAATCAACAACATCCAAATCACAGTGTTGAGGACCGAGAGAATACCCCAACGACTTAGCATGGAGAGGAAAATGCTGAGTCAACTGAAAAACATGGGGAAGATGAAGAAAGACGCTTAGACAATGTATTCGACCAACGCAAAACCAAAAGACGAAAAAATGAATTGCAAGGAGAATTTAAAAAGATTAAGCCATCACTCTTTGAAGGGGAATAAGAAGAAGCAGCTAAAGCTTGGCTAATTGATATGGGAAAATATTTTCATATTTATCAGTACAGAGATAAACTAAAGGCACGATTGGTAGTTTATCAGTTAAGGGGTAAGGCCACCCTATGGTGGGAAGAAATCAAAACAGTAAGGAGAATCGATGAAGAGCAGGTTACATGGAACGAATTCCAAAAGAATTTCAAAGACAAGTATTTAACTGAACATTATTATGACGAAAAGGCAAAAGAATTTCACGAGTTAAGGTTGGGAACCTTAACCATGGATGAATATGTGACACGATTCACCTCCTTGCTACGTTATGTGCCTTACATGTAAGAGGAAAAGGCCAAAATTCAGCGCTTCATCAGTAGCTTACACAAATTTATGAAGGAGAAACTAGAGTTTGACTACCCCAAGACAATGGATGATGAAGTGTGGAAAGCCCGCATCTGCTACCAGCAAATGAAACAGAAGAATGAAGGACCTAAAGGAGGGTTGAACAGGAAGGGTAGAAGCCTGATCCAAACAGACACCTAAAATTTGCTAGTGGCTGAAATATACAGCAAAAATCTCTTAGCAAATTTCCAGCAAGGAATCAGTCCAAAGCTGCATATTCTGAAAGTAGACATTTGGAAGGAGTTACTAAATCTTTCAATGACCAGTAATCAAAACCATCGCTACAATGTTAGGGATGTGGAGAACCTCACTATTACAAAAATTGTCCGCATAACGAAAGAACAAAACAACTATCAAATATGCAAGAAGCATCCATGGTTGGAGAAGTAGCAAGGAGCATGCCCAGAATTAATGCTACTTTGGATGATCATCACGCAGAATATCAGCCCACCATGGTCGAACGTGCAAGTATGATTGCTAAGAAACTTGTCTCTATGGTGTTTGATCCAGGTGCTAGATTAAGCTATGTTAGTCCTAAGGTGGTAGAAAAGTGTCAACTACAGAGCAATAAGTTTCTAAAACCATGGCTAGTTCAATTAGCCATCGAAACAAAAAGAAGGATAATTGCAAAAACATAACATTGTCCCATAACAATTTCAGGGCAACCCATTTATGTTGACCTTAATATACTTCCTTTGGGTTCTTATGACACTCTAATCAGGATGGATTGGTTGGAAAAATGTTGGTCCCTTATGGATTGAAAAACAGAAAAATGTCAATTTTATCACTGAATCAGGCCAAAGGAAGGAGCTCCAAGGAATGAAAACCAGTACCAAGTTGCGTCCTATCACTGCTAGTCGACTAGGGAAATGTATCAAAAAGGGCTGTCAAATTTATGCTGTTCAAGTGGGATTTACAAACACCAAAAATAAAATGACCTCCTTGGAAAAAATTCTCGTAATTCAGGAATTTGTTGATGTATTTCCTGAGTCCATTCCAAGTTTACCACAAAAGCGTGATATCAATTGCACCATCGAACTAATTCAAAGCGCAACCCTTATATCCAGTGCCCCTTACCGCATGAGCATATTTTGAGTTAACTGAACTCAAAATGGAGTTCTAGGAGTTTCTAGACAAAAAGTACATATGCCCCAATGTGTCCCCTTGGGGAGCTCCCGTACTGTTTGTACAGAAAAAGGATGGGACCCTGAGATTATGCATCAATTATTGCCAATTAAACAAACTAACCATCAATAATAAATATCCTTTACCATGTATTGATGATATATTTGATCAACTGCAAGGAGCCAAAGTATTCTTGAAAATCGACTTAAGATCTGGCTATCATACAATAAGGATAAAGGAGGAGGACATTTACAAAACTGCATTCTATACTTGTTATGGTCATTACGAGTTTTTTGGTGTTTCCGTTTGGCCTCACAAATGCCCCAGCCACCTTTATGAGTCTGATGCATGGTATTTTTCAACCCTACCTTGATAAATTTGTATTGATTTTCATTGATGACATTCTAATATACTCTAAGAATCAAGAGGAGCATAAAGCACATTTGAGGATAGTGTTGAAAACTTTGCGGGAAAATTAGTTATATGCTAAATTTAGCAAGTGTGACTATTTCAAAGATCATATTCAATACTTGGGTCACGTTATATCAGCAGATGGAATAGCGGTGGACCTAGAGAAGATAGAAACCATTATGGAATGGACAGCTCCAAAGATTGTCGCTGATATCAGATCATTCGTGAATTTGGCTAGGTATTACTGTCGGTTCATTGAGGGATTTTCAAAAATCACCTTTCCAATGACCTCCGTATAAAAAAAGGGGCGCGCTTTCCAATGGACAACAGAGTGCCAACAAAGTTTTGAATGACTAAAACACCTGCTTATCACTTCACCTGTGTTAAAGGTAGCAGATCCAAAAAAGTCTTTCATGGTTTGCACGGATGCTAGTAAAGAAGGTGTTGGCAGAGTGCTGACACAAGAAGGAAAGGTGATTGCTTATGAATCATGGAATTTAAAGGAGTATGAACAACGATATTTTGCTTATGATCTTGAATTGACAGCAATAGTGCATGCACTTAAAATGTGGTGACACCACTTGTTGGGAAAGAAATTTGTACTGTTAACAGATCATAATAGCCTTACAAATTTCTTCAACTAGTCCAACTTACATGCTCGATAGGCCAGATGAACAACATTTTTAAGTGAATTCGACTTGAAATGAAACATCTCAAAGGAGAGGAAAATCGAGTGGCTGACAGAGTGAGCAAAAAAGTGCATTGTATTTACGAGGTCCAAATCAGTCAAGTACGCTCAAACATTCGTGATATCATAAGGGAAGCATCTATTAAGGATCTAGAGTACATTTTTATTTGGAAACAGATAAAGGAAGCTTTGTTGAAAAAGGAAATATTAGATTTTAAAATAAATTTTGACAACATCCTCACCTTGAAAGAAAGAATTTATGTTCCTAACCAAAACCCTGTTAAAGAATTGATATTGGATGAGTTTCACCAAAAACCATGTGCTGGCCACCCAAGATACTAGAAATTGTTTTCAGCCATCAAGAAAGGGTATTTTAGGCCTGGGTTAAGGAAGGATGTTATAGAGTACTTCTCCAAATGTTTGGAGTGTCAACTGGTGAAGGCAGAACACCAACACCCCACAAGTTTGTTGCAACCTTTGCCCATTCTAGAATGGAAATGGGAGACCATATCGCTAGACTTCATCACTGGCTTACCTCACACTAGGAAGTGGCACGACTCAATTATGGTGGTAGTAGAAAAATTAAGTAAAACTATTCACTTCATACTTGTGAAGTCCACCTACAAAATTGTGGAAATCACAGACATATTTATGAAGGAAATTTTTCATCTACACGGAATACCCAGGGTGGTGATTTCCGATAGGGATGTAAAATTTACATCCACATTCTGGAAAACTCTCTTTTAAGGATTGGGTACTCAAATCCAATTTAGTACAGCCTACCATCCTCAAATGGATGATCAAACCGAATGGGTAAATTAAGTGCTGGAGGACATGCTACGCATGTTTGTGATGAAATAGCCACAAAAGTGGGAATATTATCTCCACTTGGTGGAATTTCATATAATAATGGGCATCATGAATCACTGCCCATGAGCCCCTTTGAGGTGTTGTATGGAAGGAAGTGCAGAGTGCTCATAAATTGGAATAATCTAGTTAATAAGCTAGCATTGGGACCTGACATACTAGCAGAAATGGAGGAGACTATTAAAAAGGTTCAACAAAATCTAATCGCTGCTCAAGATAGATAGAAAGTGTATGCAAACCAAAAGAGGAAATTCAGGGAATTTCAGCTGGCAGATCACGTATATTTAAGGGTAAAGCCTTGAAAATTTTCCTTACAATGGCAGGGTTGTGTCAAGTGAGCTCCCTGGTACTGTGGACCATTCCAAGTTTTGGAATAGATTGGCCCGACAGCCTACAAGATTGCATTACCAAGCCACATTCGGGTCCAAAATGTGTTCCACGTGTCCTTGTTAAAAAAATATGTGTATAATCCTCAGGATATCATTAACTGGGAAAATATTTAGGTGATCGGTTAAGTGGAATATATGAATTTTGAATTGACTATTCTGAAAAAGGTTGTGACTATGAATTGTTTCTTTTTTGTAGGTCGAACCGGAAGGAGAGTTTCTGGCATAACCTCTTCGTATTCTCAATCGGAGAGAAACCACCTTGTGGAAGCGAGCCATCAGCGAGGTTAAAGTGCGGCGGAAGCACTTTGGCTCAGATGAGGCCACCTAGGAGGAGGAGTTTATGTGGAAAACTTATCCGGTGTTGTTTTTTGAAAGCAGAAAGAACACCGGGGACAGTGTTCGTCATATGGGGGGAGATGTAACACCCCAAGATGCCTAAAAAGTACTGTGTTTACTAAGTTGATATTTACCATTTATTACTTTAGTTTTACTACCTCATGATGTTAAATAATAAATGCCTAAGGCTGGAAGGCCAAGAAACATATATTTGGTTACCTAAATTATTGGTAATTAGGAATCCAAATACTTTAACAAAAATAGAAATTGTTTACATTAATTAAAAGAAACAGTTACAAAGACAGTTACCAATCTGCCCTAAAGTGAGATTTAGATGGGGGAAAAAGATCCAGGAGAACTATCCTCGAGCTGGGTGGAATAAACCAGTGAGAAAACTCTCAAGAACAGTCAGTGAAAGTATTCAACTTGAGGCGGGACAAGAGTCCGAAGGCTCAAGGTACTTGATTATGGCTAGAATTAATTTAACTATGAACAAGAGAAAGTGCGTGTGGAGGGTCTGGTCGTAATTTCTAGGCTCGTGGCTAGGAGGAGATACTTTCCAGAAGTGTTTGGATCTTACAAGTTACTAGCATTGAACATATAAGTATGATAGAAAGTTTCATTATAAATTAATACTGGACTGTGGAAATCCATCTAATGATAAAGTAGAATTTGTCAATTTGAATTGATGTTAATAGAGTAAACTCAGGAATGTAATTCCTTGAAAGTGCATTATTACAGAAAATAGGAACTACCAATTTCACAAATGAAATCATAGACAATTCATTATGGCAAAACATCAAAATAACAATCAATGCTAGCAAATTATGGAAAAATATCTTCATTCAATAGTTAAACAATCAAATTCTCTCAAGTATGAAGAGTAGTTTATTATAATAAAACAACGAAATATTCTGTATGAGATATTACAAGAGCTTTGTAGAATGGACGATAGGAAACACCACCAGTTTCAAAAGAATTTATCTCTAACATTAAACCAATAGTCACACACACACATAAACCATGTAATCGAACATTGAAATTATGTAGAAATGAACTAAATATTAAACTGCATGTTATTACAATAGTAAAATAGAAATATTTAATCTTAAACAGGATTGTTATGGAGAAATCAGACGAAACAACCAAAACCCTGAGCAAGGAAAAACAAAGGTATGCTCGACCCATCATTCAATTCAGCAATAAATTATACACTGCCTTTTAAAAATAATATGATAGACCTTTCAAACAATATGTTAAACGAAATAGATTAAATAAGTTTCACATTAGCAAATTAAAAGCATAGAGCTACATTTCGAAATGTTCTCGATAGCCGGCGCGTGTTGACATGACTAGAACTTAAAAAAATAACTATCATGTGTATAAATAGCTTAAAACACTAAAACAAAGAAGAAACCCCAAAAACCCTCAATGGATTAAATATGGAGCATTCACAAAACTATAGGTGCCATGCACAGTACTCGACCTATTCCTGTATATTGATAAATATCTATGACTCAGCCTCTATTTTTGGATAAGTAAACATGTTTATAACTTAAGTTCATGCACCATAAGTAAGAGATCCAACCTATAAATAAACATGGATGCCATAAGCTCTTAAGACTTTAAGGGTCGTGGTCTTTTTCAAATAACTATATGAGAAATTATGTATGAGTACCTGTTACACAAGCCAGAAGCAATGAAGTCAGTATGCATTTGATTCTATGTCATATGCTAACAGAATGACGCCAAAGGAGGAGCTTTTGCCTGAGTTGGAAGGGTTTCCTCTTTGAATAGCCTACCTGTGTAACAATGTGCTACCTTAATTAAGAAAAGAAAGACACGGTTTAAAATATAAAACCTTTTAACAAAAAGAAGACAAAGATTTGCAAAATTTAGGGTTACCTTGATGAGGGACTTACCTTTCGAAAATGGCCTTTGGAACAGAGTGTTCCCTGCTATATTAGAAGCTCCTCAAACCATCCCTGTGCAGTGGAGGTGAGCCATTAAACTTGGTACCAGATAGAAACCCCAAGCAGACGCTGAATTCATATTATGCAGACAAATGAAACCATGTTTTATTAGTTCGTCAGGGATACCTGCCACCACATGTCTAACCGTCACTACCATCTCAAACCACAGAAAGCTCAACACTTGAACAAAAGCCCTCAACAGTCCAAACCATCACAGAGCAGCAAGAAACCTCAAAACGACAACAATAATGAGTCTACTAGTTGTTGGCGTGAAAAGTTGGTTAGGTTATTAAACCCTAAAACCCCTCCGCCGTCGAATCATATGACCAAGATCAACGGGCACAAAGTAGGACAATTGTCGCAAGCTAGTGGAACTTGTTGGTAGGCACATGCAGCCTCCTGGTCTATCCTCTTGCTGTGTGTTTCCATGTATAAGAGCCAACTCAGTAAAGTTTGGGGAGGGACCATGTGCACACTAAACCAAAAGAAAAAAATATCTCCATGCCAATTTCGTTATCTGTGTACTGTAATATCACACGAATTACATATAAGCTTTGTCTGGTTCTGTGGACTTATATCTTAAATACATTTAATACTTCCATAATCTATGGCATGTCCTTTATCCAAGGTCAGATATGTGTATAGGTAATTTTTTTTTTAATTATTATTTTTTTCTATATATTTCATAAGTTTCTTATTTAGTTGTTACATTTTCATTTCTTTTTAAATGAATGGTGTCATGACACCTAAAAATGAAGTAATGAAATTTTTATTTTCCACCTTCTTTAAATAAATATTTCATGACATGTAAACATTTAATGGGTTTTTATTCTTAGCATAGTATACCATTGGATGCTTTTTGTTTCTTTTTATTCTTAGCATATTTTGCAGTAAACTTTCCTCGAAATTAGGCACGAATTTCTTAAAATGGTAAGTTTGAGCTTCATAATCTACACAATTCAAGTGCCCTATTCACAAGGTTAAATCTATTTATGCATTCAAAATTACATTTTAAATCAATCTCACTATCAAATTTATTGATTCCAATAAAAATTACTTCCACCTACTTTGGAATAAATATTTTCAACAAATTAATGGACTTCTATTTTTCACCTCTTTTTGAATGAGTGTTTCATGGAACCTAAAGATAAAGTAATGGTATTTTTAATTTCCACCTCATTTATGTGAATTTTTTCATAACATGGAAAAATAAATTAACAAGCTTTTATTCTTAACATAGTCTAACCATTTAATGTTTTCAATTATTTTCCACTAATTTCTTGGAATTGTATGTAGAGCTCTATAATCTATACAATTCATGTGTCTTCCCATTGACAACATTGAATATATTTATGCATTCAAAAATATATATTAAATAACTAAAATTTACAATCTCACGACAAAATTTATTATGGGATTCTAGCCAAACAATAAATACCCTTCACCTACTTTTGAACAAATTTGCTCATGGTAGGGAAAAACAAATTAATGGACTTATTTTTCAGATCTCTTTCAATTACTTGTTTCATGACACCTGAAGATGACGTCATGGAAATTCATTTTTCACAACTTTTGAACTTGACTTGAAATGTTTAGATATGAAGACACCCCAATGCTAAGCAAAACTGTATATTAAACATGTTAACAAATAACAAGTAGGTTGTTAAGGAGAAGACCTAGTGGTTATAGTGGTAGTGGTTGGAATTGATATTGTGCCACCAAAGTAGGAATTAGACTTAGTTGCTAATTCTTCTAGTTATTTATATTAAAAAAAACAGAATAAAAATTTTACTCTTAAATTCTTTATATCAAAGAAAAAATAAATCTAAACATGGAAAGCATTAATTGTGTCTAATATTGAAGCTCATAATTTTAACCTTTATTTTCTTGAACGATGAAGTCTAATGAATTTTACCTTAATAATCATGTAATGCTAAGGTATTTATCTTGGTTATTTGTTTACATGTAGTGCGATGATGAATCAAGGCAATGTGTGTCACAAATTTTCAGAGAATAGTCCTTCATTGTGTGGCCATGATCATTGCCCATTGTTACCTAGTTCTCAAATTATACTTTAGAACATATCCTTTCACAAGTGAATATTAGTTTGAGTTCATTTTTTTCTTGATTTCTATGAATGATGGTTATTTCTTACTAATTACTATTGGTTATTTTCATTACTTTCGTGTTCTCTATACATCATAGTTATTTCTTACTAGTTATTAGTTATTTTCGATATTTTTTTTTGGCTCTCTATGCATCATGGGTATGCCAAAGACTGTATTAGAGCAAGGTTGTAGTTCTTGAGTCATATGGGTCATCAAACAAGTGAAATTTCATGCAAAGGGTAAGTCAAGGGCACCTTTTTGGTTGGAATAGTTTCTTGAAAACAAGAATTTTAAGAAATATTGGAAAATTAGGATTATCCATACAATGATGTGGATTCCATGTGTGTGATGATATGGTGACGGTAATGTTGATATGCCAAGATGGCAGGTCAATGATGGGGCCATGGTGGAAAACATTAAGGTGGGGTAGCTAGGGCTGGTTTATGGTATAACATGGTGGATTCCATTGGATATCACGTGGCTACAACACGTTAATAAGTTGTAATAGCCCATAAGTTGTATCATAAATTTTTTAATGTGGTTTTATAACTTTGCAAAAAATATCAACACCAATTGGTAAGAGTTGCATTGCTAAAAGTGGTATGGCCCCAACAAGCAATATTGAAGGTTTGGGAGAAATTAACCTACCTCCCATTAAAGGTTCTAATATGTTATTTGTATCCGAGCATTTTATCTCCACCCGTATGTGATATACACACCTTACATACTTTGTTTTTAATCATACATTTAAGGAGTAGGTGGTGGTCCTATTAACAAAATATCATGTTTAAGGGGGAAATGAATATTACTAAATTCACCATGACTTTCTTGTAATATCATGAGTTGATAACTCCCATTCATTAATGATAATTATCACTTGGATTTGATTCTATATGGTTACAAGGTTCCACTATCTATAAATTAGCGTTAACACAGTAGTTGTCCTATAAGATTTAAACTAGTCTATCCATCTTAAACCTAGATCTTCCAAGTCTCAAGAGGGATCAATTTTATTTGCACTCTAAAAGAGATTTGCATCTCAAGAGATTTGATACCTCTCTAGGCTTGGTAGATCAGAGTTAACATGGATTTAGGATGATTTGAAATTTAATTATAAACAGAATTATAAATATAATTATTAATTTTATGGTTTTTATTTTACTTTAATTCTGACATCTCCATATATCCAACATTACAAAAAAAAATATACATGTATACAAGATTAATTGATATTAAAGCATAAGGTTGCATTAGATACTCATTACTTTAATTTTAATTATGTGCATGAGATATTCATTACATTAAATAAGGTATGATGAGAGCTGAGACTTGTAACTTGGTGAAAACTAAATGTGTCTTATGTTATGACCCGCTTTCGTTAACTCGCCTAGTGACTATACACCAACCTAGATGGGGTTACATCAACATTGGTTCACTGAGGATGGCATCGAACTCTCTAGAATCATTCTCAACCCTACACTTGTCACTACAGATCTTGAACTCAACAGCCTAATCGAAAATCCTTCTTACAACCCTAGGATTGGCGGTCTAGATGCAAAGGAGGTCATTGAGGAATTAGATCTTCAAGTCCAATGACCACAAATTCCTGGGAATATGCATCTCGGGTAAACATCCTTCTTTCACTAGTAAAATCTTGACTGTGTTTCCTTGGGTTATTGATAAGTTCTCATATTAGGGCACATTTGTTCGGCTAATCGAACTTTTTTCTTGTATCCCTATTTTCATTGTACCTAGGTTTTCAACCTTCTCACTTGGAGATTGTTTTCTTGTATTGACAAGTGAGGTCCATGTTTGTTGTGAACATTACTTGCGATAACAAAATCTCAGGTTACCAATTGATTATTTTCTTCTTTTCCAGGTTGGAAACTGAGCCATTATTTGTTGGAACCTTTGTTCCAGAAAGCGTTGCTTCAACCATATTTCGAGTCTTATGAATTCAGGTAGTTTGTTAGGATTAAGGGTTTTCTGGTTGGGTACCTTCTGAGGTGAATATTTGGCTTTATGCTCTAAATTATGGCTACGTCCTGATTTCTCTTAGAGTTATTTTTATGTAATATTGAATACATGGTGCAGCCATGCTTTACCAACCTGTAATTTTCATTGTAAATGTGTTCATTGTTTAAATAACTCATAGTTTATCTTGAGGGTTAAATAATTCGTATTGAGTGTTAGAATGCAATATTTTGTGGTAGAATAAACATGGTCGTCAATCAAAGCTATTCTTGCTCCAAAATATTCTCAGTATGCATTTATTGTTTACTTACTTATACCTGCTCTCTTGTAAATTTTGGGTAAGAATATTTTTTGTGGTCTTTTATCATCGTGATACCAACTTTGAACCACTTATATTGGTTGTTAAAATGATTCTATTTAGTTTATTTACTTCTATAGTCTAAGTTCATAATGATAAATATTAAGGTTTTACCTTTTTTGTAACTACAATGATATCGAGTAGCTTGAGGGATTGTTCTTGGGCTTCTAGAAGATGTTTAGGCCCAAGAAATAACCTTCTAACTCCCAGATCTTCTATTTTTTCAGATGAGTTTTTATATGTAAGCTATGAGAAAAATTCTCCCTGAGATTACCCTTTTCTCAAAACTTGCTAGACATGATTAAGTTTGTTCCCATTTCAGCCGTTTCTGGCTTGAGACCTTGTCTAATTTCTAATAGCAAACCCTTGGCCAAATTCCTTCTAGAATTTATTTGCCGCTTATACCTACAACAAAAACTATCTAAACCCACCCATAATGTGGGTATAGAGTTCATCAATTATCATAAGCAAAAAAAGGGTTAAGTATACTCATTCTTTTAGGGTGTTCACCATTTCATGAATGGAGCTCAAGAGAGCATTTACAACACACTTAATTCAATCTACTAATAATATTTAAAATAGCATGTACAATACACATTTATTTTTCCTCTTTCTGTCTACTAGAAGCATTTAAAATAGCATGTACAATACACATCATTTTCTCTTTTTATCTACTAGCAATATTCAAAACAACATTGCATACCACTACATATTCTCTAAGTTACACAAATCTGCTTTCATGAGAAGTCACACCCACATGAAGAAGAGGTTTCCTACCTGCTAATGAGATCAGTCTCAAGACTACATCTCCCCTTGATCTAACCTTACATGTAGGGTAATTTTTAGGAAAACACTAAAAGAAACTTCTTCCTGCGACTATTTGTTCCTAACCAGACTTAGTCAAGGACAATTTGCATTCAAGAATATTCCTCAGGCCAACTAGTAGGAAAAGGAGAAATAGGTCTCATAAAACAGTCTTTTCAACTTCTATTGTTCTTCCACTTCAGATCACCTCACGTTCATTGACCCTCTCGGTTTTTCCTTCTTTCATTTTAACCTTATCCTTCAAAGGTTGGTAACCTCCTAACCCATAATTTTCCAACTACCCTCACAGGTGGTTTCATTTAACCTTCCTCTTCATGTGGTTCCTTCTTGCGTAAACATTCAATTTCTGTGATATAAACAAATATTTCCTACTTAACATTATACCTTTACATGGTCTGCAAGGTAATATAATGTCTTTAACCACAATACAAGAAAATATTTACAAGTTTCCAAGGGATATGTCATCTTCCCCTCCTTGAGAAAAACAATGTCCCAATTTTGTCACGGCCTTAGAATCGGCTTGGGTATGCTTTCCCCATAAATTGCTCATCTTCCCAGGTAGCCTATTTTGAACTAAAGTGCTTCCGCTTCACTTTAACCTAGGTGATAGTTTGCTTCCATAGCATTACTTCTCTCAATTGAGTATATGCACAACTTTGACTAGGAATTCTCCATCTAGTTCTACATGTACATTCACCGTTAACAATCATTATTACTCTATTTTATTAACATAATCTATAATATTTATACATATACACATTTGCAATTCTTACCTGTATGTTTTTCAAATCATTGACATGTCTAGGATCATATATGTATTTTTTCAGTAACAAGGCATGAAATGCACTATGAACACATATGTGGCTAGGCAAGGCTAATTGTTATGCCACATGCCCAACCCGAACTAAAATCTGAAATGGGCCACAAAACTAGGGGGGAAATTTGGCACAACCTCCCCAACGTAGAGTCCTCTTCTTAAGATTGACTCTCACATATATTTGATTCCCTACTTGAAATTCTTGATAACATCACTTTGTATCTACATACATGTTTTGTCTATCTCAAGCAGATTTTAAGTTTCCCCTCACTTTCCTTACAGCCTCTTCCATTTCCTTTAGTAATTCATGTCCCAACATCAAGTTCTCTTCCAGACCACTCCAATTAACATGTTTTCTGCACATGTTCCCATATATTACCTAAAACAGACTCATATTTAGATAGGTATGATAGTTATTATTGTAAGCAAATTCTACCAAGTGAATTTAGTCCTCCCACTTAGTTGGTTGTTGCATTACATGCATTCTTAAAATATCCTCGATCACTTGATGCACTCTTTCGGTCTTCCCATTTGTTTGAGGGTGGTATGCAGTACTAAATTGTACTTGGGTACCTAACCCATTGAATAAAGCTTTCCAAAAGGAAAATGTAAATTTCAAATCTCTATCTGAAATTACTAGTTTTTCTAGCCCATGCAACTTGAAAATATATTTCATAAATATGTTAGCAATTTGAACTATTTTGTAGGTATATTGTACTAGAATGAAATGAGAAAACTTACTCAATTTATCAACCACTACCATTATAGAGCCATTCTTACTTTTTGTTTTAGGTAGACCCGTAATAAAATCCAAAGTAATAGTCTCCCATTTACACTTGGGAATAGGTAACACGTGGAGCAATCCAACCAGATGTTGGTGTTTTGCCTTCACCTGTTGACATTCCAAACATTTAGAAAAGTATACATTTACCTCTTTCATCATATATGGCCAAAAATATTCCTTCCTTAAGGCATAAATTAATTTCTAGTATCTTGGGTGAGTAGCATAAGGGATTTTTTTATATTCATCAAGAATTAATTGTTTAATATTTGTCTAGTTAGGAACATACATTATGTTCCAGTAACTTAACAATTTTCCCTTATTTATCCCTTATCCAAGATGGTGTTCACTACTATTTGGTTTCCTTTCTTGCTTCCATAAAAGTTGATACTCTAGATCCCTCGAAGCGGCCTCCTTAATATGTTCCTTGAAAGAAGTTTTAGCTTCACTAACTGAAATTTCAAACATAAAATTCAATTTTCTACTCAAAGTGTCAACTACTTGGTTCTCGTTTCCTTTCAAATTCTTAATTCCAACTCAAATTCACTTAGGAAAGTAATCCAATGGGC
>APFE030976389.1:0-22215 GCA_000404065.3 Pinus taeda
AAAATAAAATAAACATATTTATTTTAAATAAAAAAAGTGTTATCACTCCTACCATTATTAGGATTCTTACCTTTATCAATATCTTTAAACAAAAACCAATTTAGTATTTTCAAAAATTTTCAGAATATAATAAACCAAACTCTAGCATGTTTAATAATTTATTCAAAGTTAATGAATTTTGAGCCAACAAATATGTTATTATATTTAATATTGCTAAATATATTGTCCCCTAGAACATAATTTTTTTTATTATTATATTATTTTAGATTAATATTAATTTTTTTAGTATATTGAATTAAATTAAAAAAATATTCTTTATAAATAATACTTGTTAGGATAAAATAAAGATATAGATATTTAGATTGAAATTTTATGTTCGCTTATAATTTTAATAATGTTCATTTAAAAATAGCAAGATAATCTTTTAGATTTATTGGAAACTCTTTTTACCTCAATCTAATTTGTAAATTACATTTTTATATAATATTAAAAAACACATTAAACTTACTATATATATATGATGAATCATTTACTTATAATTTTTACTATTATATATATATTATATATATATATATATATATATTATATATATATATAATATATATATATATTATTTAAACAATTATGAAATAAGAATAAAATCATAATAATAAATAACATTTTAGGATAATATGAAAATCTGTTTTTTTTGTGACTTTATTCATTATGCTAAAATAATAAATCTAGAACCTAAAGAAATTAATCCCGAGAACATAGATTTGGATCTATTTTCTTATCAAATATGTTGCAAATAAATACCAAGCTGAACATCCATGGTAACTTGTAGATCAAAAAATGCACCATTCCCTCCACTCTCTTTATCCATCTCTCACTCTCTCCTTGTCCCTCTCTCTCTTCCTTCTTGGCCTTTCTTCTCCCTCTGTAACCCACCCTCCCTCCATATATCTCTCCCACTTAGTTTTATTAGCATCTATATCTCTCCATTTCTCTTTCCCTATTAACATCGTCGTTATGCTTTATCTCTATTTTACTTGTTTTCTCAAGTTTTTTACTATATTTTAGGTGATTTATAGGATTATGTCTCCATATTTCCCCCTCCGCCCCTCTCACATTATTCCCCTCTGAAACTTATCTCTCTTTCAACATCCTCGTAATGATTTATCTCTATTTTAATTATTGTTCCTAGGGATTTCACTATATTTTAGGTTAGTTACATTATTTCCTCTCCCTCTTGCCCCTCCCTCCCTCTCTCTTTGTTCCCAATCAAAACCTCCTTCATTTTCTCCTACATGCCCTATGGCTCTCGCTCTCTCAGTGCCCCACAACCTCCTCACCAAAATCATTTCATCTCTGTCATGCCCTACCTCTCTCCCTCTCTCTCTTCCGCCTATAATCTCACTCACTATCCATCTCTTAGTCCAAAATTCCCTTTGTGTCTATCTCTCTCCCTTCTCATCTCACTCCCTCTCTATCTATTAGTCCCAAAATCTCTCTCTCTCTTCCCCTATTTGATCCTATCTTTCACTTCTAGCATACCTCTCTCATCTCACTCTATCACTCTGTATCATCCCCTATGTCTCTCAATCACTTACTCTCTATATCTCATTCCCAAACTCTCTCTCTCCCTCTCCCCCAATCATTCTATCTCTCTTTCTCTCCCTTCCCCAAGCATCTCACAATAGCTCCTTCTTTATGAAAAATTCCCAAAAAATGCTCTTATGATCCCTCACGCTTCTTTCCCTATTATGTCCCCTCCAGTATTCACCACAACCATCTATCACTCTCCTATCTTTAGCTCCCTCTCCATCCCTCTCTCTAGATATCCCACCACCACTCACCCATTATTTCTCCACTATCCTCTCTCTAGGCCTCTCTCCCTATCCCTCTCTTTCTCTATCCCTCTCCCTCTTCGTCTTTCCATCCCATACTCTCTAGCCCACTCTCTCTCTACCCATTACCCCCCCGATCTCTCTAAATTTCTAGTTTTCTCTCTTTTCTCCTCACACTTGAATTCTCTCAATATTTCCCTCACTCACTCTATCCCTATTTCTCCCTTCATCACTCTCACACCTCCGTCTCTTTCTCTCAATTACTGAATCATTCTCCTTTTCTCTCTCACCACACTATCTCACATACTTGTTGAGCTTCTCTTTCTCCCCATATTTCTTTGTCGTTTATCTCTTGTCTCCTTTGTCCCTCACTTACACTTTATCTCTCTCTATATACCCCTCTCTCTCTCTCTCTCTCTTTCTCTCTCTACCCATCCCCTCCACTCTTTCTCTTATTTCCTCTCCCTCTACATCACTCTCTTCTCCACGCAACTTCCATCCATCTCTACCTCTCTCCCTCTCTATCTCTCTCTTTCATGCAAATCAAAATTTACACTAAGTTACACAAGTACAAACCCAACCGAGTTTCTAATTCCTAAATGTATTTACAATTTAAAAAATTCTATGATGCCTATATATATATATAATTCTATGAATATAATTTTAAAAAACAAATTATAATAATTATAAATTAGGTAACTAATATTCTCAAACATGTATATATTTAGCTCACTTGACTGAAATCACAAAATTCTTGTTAGATTCCCGTGTATCACCAACTTAGTTTTAAAAAAAAATACAATTGTGACTTATCTAAATCAATATACACACCTAAATATTCCATCCAATCTTCTAATGACAACATTAAGTTTATTTCTTCCCTATATGTTGGGACTCCAATCAAAATTGTGTCATCAAATTTTTTTTTGTGAGAGATATAAGGTCTCCTCCATATAAACACATGAATTCCATATTTCTTTGTGAATTAGATACCTTAAAGGTTCTCCCAAGACCCTCGAGTATTAGGACAAAAAGGAATGGAGAAATGGGATATGCTTGCCTTATTCCCATAAAATAATTGAAAGTGGAGTGGTGAGTTCTATTGAGAATGATATAAAATAATCAAGTGGTGACAATGGAGTTGAATTAGGTAGTCATGATTCATCGGAGAAGCCAAAAAATTTGAGTACGTGTTACAGGTATGACCATATTATATTGTGGAAATATTTTGAGATATCCACCTTAATGTGCATGCTAGATTTCCTATTTTTGTTTAAAGATTAAAAACATTTTAGAGTTACAATAATTCCATTACAAATTTGTTTGATCTATGACATACCCAGTTTTCTTTGTCAAGATGATTTCTAGAAATGGGGGCTTTAACTGATTTTTAATTACCTTAGAGATGACTTTATAGCTTATGTTAAATAATGAAATCAACCTAAACCCATCTAGATCACGAGCCCTATCAAATTTGGGAGATGATGTAAGAAGAATGGTGTTCAACATAGGGAATAGAGGTCTAGTACTTTTAAATTCCTTCACTAGAGGATAAATTTCATTTCCTAAAAAATACCAACAAGCCTAAAATAAATGAGTAGTAAATTCATTAGGTTTAGTGGCCTCTTTTTGAGGAATAAAGGGTATCTCCATCATTAGTCTCGTATTGTGGTACTATTTCACTAAAGAGGGGATATTTTCTGTGATATCTTGGATTGCTTGCAATCTATTAGAGTTAGTTCTTTCAAAACTAACTTCTATAAGCACATCAGTTTGTCGTATAGATCCTTGTGATTTGTGATATTTTCTCCTTATTTCATCATTGAGAGAGAATATTTATTTTGGTTCCTATGCTTCATCATGGTTTTCTGGAATGATTTTTTGGTTTTTCCCTTTTCTTTAGCAAGTTAATTCTAAAATTTTACTTCCATAGGATTTCCTCTTATTTCATAAATTCTTCTATCTAAGTGAGGTTATATCCCTTTTGTACATCGTGCTCCTTTCTTACACCTTCTATTCTTATTTTTTGTTGTATTTATTCAATTTATTTGGGTTTAAAGATATTTCCGAGCTCTTGAAGTTTCTAGTCTCTTGAGTTTCTATTGAAATTTATCCATGCATGATACTCATTATACTTTTGTTACTTCCCACCAAGATTTTTATTTACCGAGGAAGGATGGATCCCTAATCCATAGACTTTCAAACCTGAAAGGCCTATTTCCAGGTTTGAAATTGAGATCCTCATTAAGAAATAGTAGTTAACAATCAAAACATGTAAGAGGGAGGAAGAAAGCCTCCGAAAAAAAAATCCTTCTCTAGAAGGAGTTATGGTATTAGAATCATATCAAAATGAGAAGTTATTTTATGCTTACATCCTTACCTATTGTTGTAGGTGTAGACTCCATTAGAAATCTTCATTTATGCAACGCCAAACTATCTAATTAGATTCTTGAACTAATGAGAATCCAATTCCATACACCAAATGCCTCCATTTTCTTCATTCAATTATTCGACCATATTAATGTCACTTCCTACTATAAATAGTTCATCTTACCACAATGCTTTGATATTGCCTAAATTATGTAGAAATATCCCATTTGTCGCTACCATATCTCAAGTGTAGATAGTCATATTACATCCCTTTTCAATGGATCCTACATAGAGAAATTTCTCTAATATTATTATAGGAGCTACCATATAATCTATAATCTCTACCTCATTTGAATTACATAGAATCACTCACCGTGTAGCTTGTCCTATTGAATACAATACTATAGTTTTAGAAGCACTTCAATAGTAAAAGGCTATTGATTGTATCTTTTTACCTGAACACTTTTTTTCTTCCGACATGGCCATTGTACGGATATCCATACTAATTTTATATTTGAGAAGAATTCACTTTAAATGGTAATTGAGGCACTGCACATTCCATAAAATTTTCATTCCAAAATTTGACTAATTATTCTCACACCATTTTAATAAAAAAAGTTATGAACTTAACGACAACTGTATGAATTTTCCTTTTTTTTAGAGGTTGCAAAAATCATCTAATTTGAAAATTGTTGATACAACAACAACCAATTTTTTAACATAATTTTGTCACTTTATACTTTATTATATACTAACTATGGACATTGTTCTTTTAAATATTAATGATTTTCAAGCAAACTTTGAAAAGTATTGATGACCCCATTTTTATGGAGGGGTTTATTTTTGACACTTTAATTTTTGTTATGTTTTTAGCATGGATAATTATTTTTTCAAATGTTGGTTATGTAACAATGTTTTAAGTCTTCTTCTTATTCTTCCTTGAGATGTTAATTTTTTAAGTATTTTTCACGTTTATTGTTTTTATTTTTCTTTTCAAATTTTTTGTAAAGAAATTTTAATTTTTTTCTTTTGCAAAGTTAAAAAAATTCGATATTTTAAATCTCGGATTTTCATATTTGTGTATCATTAACATCAGATAATTATCAATAAAAAATAAATAATCTTAAACATTTGAAAAAAAATACACAATTTGAATATAGATATAATAAAAAAACACATTTTGGAACTTTTGTTTGCTAAAACTGGCATGTCAAATAAATGGAATTTATGGGAAATTTTGAAAAAAAAAGGACTTACAAAGTAGCATTTTTAAGAATCTGTGGAAAAACCTAATAATTTTCAAAGTTTGTTTTTTCAGAAAATAGTGATTCACATAAAAATTACAGTGAAAATTAGCTAAATAAATATTAAACATATAAAAAACAAATTAAACACTTATTCTTATCACAAAATATCAAAGTCAGAACATTACAAGTATAACTAACAAACAGTTATGAAAATTGACCTCAATTTCCAAGAATAACATAAATTTAATCAACAATATCATATAATCCATGTTCATCATCTTCTAGAAATTCATTATTGTCTTCTTCCATTGACTTTCTTGCTTCATTTTGGCCATTTTCCTCTCCTATTAGACTTTTGATGTCTACAAATTTCCAAAATTATCCCTTGCAAATTATTCCATCTAACAATGGTTGAGGTTCCTTTTCCTTTTTTGCCACAAGTGATTCATTAAAATACCTTTTCCTCAATCCAACTTGCATTGCATCTCGAAGAAATTTAATAGGATTAATTATTTGTTGAATAAATAATTATCGTAAAGTAAAAATAATTAATTAATTAAATTATTATAAACACATAAAAAAGAAAAAAGAAAATATTGATGTTGTTAACCTACATTGTTCTTTTCTTTAACAATTTCATTTCATCATTAATACATTAAGTTCACCATATATCAATCATTACATTAATCTACACCATTATCCATTACCATATGAAATTATATAGAAAGAACATCATCATCATCATCAATGCAATGGAACATAAACGAACAATGGAAGAAAGACATGCAGAGATATAGAGACACCCGGATTGGTCTAAGTCCAGGGAAAATTCCACTATGGGGAAAACCATTTCAAATAATATTCTTCTTAGATCGTCATCAAATCAATAAATT
This sequence comes from Pinus taeda, assembly GCA_000404065.3. Classification (NCBI taxonomy): domain Eukaryota; kingdom Viridiplantae; phylum Streptophyta; class Pinopsida; order Pinales; family Pinaceae; genus Pinus; species Pinus taeda. Next base: position 6,340 of record APFE030976389.1, read on the forward strand.
TTGGAGTATCTCATCAAGTGGAAGAACTTATCCAGTGAAGATTCGACATGGAAGGATGAGAATTTTATACAGAAGCATCCAAAACTACTCAAGCATTGAGGACAATGCTTTTCAGAAGGAGAGGGGCATGTTAGGCCCCTATAGTATTAGCGATTCCACCATTACTATTGTCATTGTATCCCTTATTGTTATTATTCTGCCCCTATTATCCCCATATTGTTATTAGTATGCCCCATAGAAACCCACTATTGTTATTTTTGTGCCCTTATGTTATTACTGTTATGTCGGCTTGATTACACTATGACCCCTTAGACTCCTATATATAGAAGAGAGGTTTAGTCATTTTATCATCCAATAATTGTTCATTTGTGTAATGTAAAGGAGGTTGTCCCCTCAAATAGGATGAATTCTAAGGCATTGGTCTATTTTTCTATCTTTTTGTGAGTTGGTTTCCTAAGAATCTACAATTTTTTGCCAACAATATCGTAGGCTATCAAGGTGTCTCACCAATCTCTCCTGTATGCATAAAAGGTTCCACCACAAGCTATAACCAAACCAAAAATATCACAGTTGGAACCTTTTCACTCATAAAAAAAGTCATCAACAAGATTTGTTTAAACTTGCATGACACAAGCTCCGTTAGCATTAAGTGCTCTAGCTATTTTCTAAGGTTTCATCTCACAAGCCTTACCTCATGCAACATGTTAATGCTTGTGTTGAGATACTTCTCTCAATTTTATCTCACACAAGCCCTAGTTCCCAATAATTCACCAAAGCTTTGACCCTTGCATTACAAGAAAAGGGCTACAATATGATTACATCAAGAAGATATGGATGATCTAGTGACTAAGTTGTGAGAATGAGGATGCTCTCCCCCTTTTATAAGATAGGTCAATTAGGAAAATAATATAAAATGGATCAAGTGGACAAAATCCTATACTAAGTTATTAGGGTATATCCACATCACGGTAGTTTACTGAAGATGTACAAGTGTCATGTGGTGATTGAAGGCCACCTCCAATGTGGCATGGTATTTAAGATAAGTATACACAATTCAAGCACTCCTCGTGACATGGTTTTGTGCTCTCTAAAAGAGGATTCAAGCTTTAATTCTCCTCAAAATGTCCTAATTCAAAACAAACTCCAAGTATTGCACTCTCGAAGCAAGAATCGCTCAATACAACTAGGCAACATCTTAGACTATGACATCTTCTTGTAGTTGTCCTAGGGAGGAGTGCCTTTACTCCTAGTGCATGTTACGATGATCCATACTTATGCGGGAACACAAAATAATACAAATATAAACGTAAACACAGGGTTGAGGTAGAAATAAAACTTCTTGACATTAATATCATAGAATTCAAATATGCTTGCATACAAAATGGAAATAAACTAGCTCGGTCAATGGTAGGATATCTCTAAGAACAGATGTGGGGGATACATGCCTCTAAACTATGTTACAATGAGGCTTGAAGACCTATTTATTATTGAGAAACAATTGAGAACCCTAAACATCCAAAAACCTAACCCCAAGAGATGAAGCACCAAAACAATGGGGTTGATTGGGGTAAATTGGTACATCAAATTTCTGGGGTCGTAACTTTGGCATCTGATCTTCGTTTCGCCATCATAATACCTCATTTCAAAGATCTTTAATATGAGACCAAAAATGAATCGGTAAGCCTATTCAGGAGCTACTTGGCCTTTGTGTTTTCCCTAAAAATGTTGTTTAGGGCCCCGAAACGGCTCCAGAAGTTTAGGACCCGAAAAACTACCAAAAATTGTAAATTGTGCTACAATTAAGGAAACCAAAAAACTAAAAGAGAAAGTGTTGGCATCCAAGTGGAATAGGAAAGTGGCCACTAATATCCACCTCGATCATCAACCATGCTAAATATAGTAGACTATGGTCGACAATGGTTGACAATGGTAACCTTAGATAACTATGGTCAATCATAGTAAACCACAGTGATCACCATGGTTAAGGTATCGCTAAAAATGTATAATTATTGTTAAACATATCCAACTATTTTTTTACTGTGGCTAATGATTTTTTGACTCGAATTGAACATGGTTGACTATGGTTGTTTATGTTCACCTTTGAAGGCTCAACTATGTTTAACTATGTCATCAAGCTAAATATTGCTAAATATGATTAACATAGGGTTGACCAAGTTTGATCATGGTCAATTATTTAAACATTTCCTATCAAGTTTTGACTACATTTATCTAATTTGGTTGACTATGTTGAACTATTAATATTAATCAATAATAGTATGCAATTATATTTTACCAAAGTTGAAGAGTGTTGATTGTCAAACATATTCAGTCATAGTTTGGCAATGGTTGAACGTGGTTTGATCATGATTGACTATTAATATTAGTATTAAAACATATTATATTACATTATATTAAAACCAAACCTATTTTTTTTATAAAACCTACCCACTTACATACTAAAACTTTGAAAACATAAAAAATATCATGAAATTAAAATGTCTAATATGTAAGTCTTTACTAAATCAAAACATTATGTTTATCATGATTTACATTATTTAACATCTCAAACACACAAAGATTAAAAACCTAATTTCATATTATTCAAAATCATTTCGAATGTATATATATATGATTTTAATAAACTATATATATATATATATATATATAATATATATATATATATATAATATATATAATAAATATATTATATAAACAATGTGTCATATTAATTAATATTAAAAAAAATATAAATGTAATTTTATATTTAAATGTTAAAACTTGTCATTTAAAACATGTCATCAAATAAAAATTTAAGTGTTATAGTTATGCCTCCAAGGCTCCAACAATGGTTCTAGAATATATCTATAATATATGTACATAGTAACCATTTTAGGATGGGTTACAACTATGGTTGCAAAAGTTATACACACACAACACACGGTTTTATATATGTTATTTATATAGCTTATATTAAGGATTTAACGCAATAATATTAATAAATAATCAATAGTATTGATATTTATAAATTATGGTTTTATATTAGTTAATAATCAAACTATTAATACTTTATGTGTCTTAATACACTGATAAATGATTAATTACGACCTACTATAATTGTTATTGTTTAACAAGATTGAAAATGAGAAATTATAATTAATTAAAGTTAACCATTAATGATTATGTTAGTCACATTAACAATTTGAGCGAGTTAACAAAATATATAAAATTATTACATAAATAATTATTATATGAAATAATTAACAATATTTTAACCTTATCATTAATAACATTAATGTGAATATTTGTATTGTCAATATTATATTTTATTATTATTATTTTTAATGTATAAAACGTAACTATTATGAACATTGTTTATGAATATTAATGATAATACATAAATTTTATTAATGTTAATATTATAGCTCAATTGCTATTAATATTAGAATAATTATATATATATATATATATAAATATATATAAATAACTATCTAAGCACCCTAGGGGATTTGAACCGGTGACTTATTGCAAGGGGTGCCTCAACAATGCACCCATTCACCGTCAATCCAAAGCCCCATGGGAATAATTTTTGATATATTAATATATGTGTAAAACTTGTACTTATAGATAATAATATATTAATAACAAACCTAACGTTATAGAGTATATTTATTAAGCTTATTTTATTGTTTGTTAGTTAATATTTAAGGTGAATTATCTTTTAAATATTTAATTTTTTAAAAAAATATAGATTGTTAATTCTTATTATTTTAATTAATTTTATTTTAATATTGTAATCTTATATTAAAATTTATTAATTTTATTATTAATGTATTATTATTGTAATACTAAAAGAAACCAAACTTTTTTTTATAAAAAATCTTCAATCACTGATAACTAATAGTTCTTTACTTTAGTTTTATAATATAACTATTTATGCTGGTTATTTTTAATTAAAGTTTAATCTAAAACTCAAAACCTAAATTTGAAATTAATTTGATTATTTTTAATTAAACCTTAATTTAAAACTCAAAACCTCAATTATTTGTGCACGATGTTAGTCATTCTTTAACAAGTATATTACATTGCAATTCTATTACATTACAATTTTGCAAGAAGAGTTGTAGCTTACATGGGCTAAACTCTCATAGAAAATTTTACCTCAATCTAAAATTCAAAACCTATATTTGAAACTCCTTCCTCCACTATGTGAGCTATTCTTTAACAAGTGTACTGGATTGCAATTTTATTGCATTGCAATTTAAAGAAAGGAGTTGTAGTGTACATTAGTTAATTTATCATAACAAATTAGACCATTGTTACATGTTTTTTTCTTTTTCTTCTTGACTAGCAGAATCGGTAACGGTGGTGGTATCGTACTCATGTTACACGGGGTTGAATCCCACTAGCTACCACTATAACCTCTAGGAGGAACCACCTAGCCCACAAGAACAGCCCTCGATTAAGACGAGACTCTAACTCATAACCTCCACAACGGCACAGATGACTTAACAGATCATCCAATGGTCACGAGACCAAACCTTTGCATGTGAAAGGTGAGCGGGCTTGGCCCAAGAAAGTCACTCCTCGCAACTAGTCAATGCCCTCGCTCAGGTTTGAGCACAAGACCTCACCATCTTTACGAGTTTGACTTTACCAACCAGCCGCCTTCGCCAACCTTAGAAGGTGAGCGGGCTTGGCCGAGGCAAGTCACTCCTCATGACTATTCAACGCCGTCCCCGAGGTTTGACCACAAGACCTCACCATATTTACGAGTCTGACTTTACCAACTAGCTGCCTACGCCGACCTTAAGAGATGAGCGGGCTTGGCCTTGGCAAGTCACTCGTTGTGACTAGTCAATGCCCTCGCTTAGGTTTGAGCACAAGACCTCACTGTCTTGATGAGTCTAACTTTACCAACAAACCGCCTCCACCGACCTTCATTGTTACATGTCTTCATAAGAATATTAAACTTTCTTTTATTAAGACTATTTTAAATTTGTTTTATTAATAATAGAAATAATAATTTTATAAACTTTATTTAAACTTTATTGTATTTTTAATATTTGTATTTGTGTAATTAAAAATACATTAATATTAATAATAGTATAAAATAAACTTAAACTAAAATTTTTGAGAAATACAACATTTTTTTTTTTAGGTTTACAAATCTTATCCGAGGCTACCAAGGCCCATTTATTTCTTTCCTCCCCCTTACCCCAAAGAAATTTTCATTGAATGGTTCTAAATTGATGCAAGACTCCTTTGGGAGATGGAAGGGCTGAAAGAAAGAAGATGGGGATTGATTGAAGTACAACTTTTGTAAGCACTAGCCAGCCTGCCAAGTTCAAAGATATAATAGTCCATTTCTAGGTTTTATCCTACATCTTGTTAATCACCAGCTCCCAAATACTCTTGTGCAAAGGTTCATCAGTTACTAGAACTCCCAAGTCTTTGGAAGGAAGGATATCTCTTTGAAAGCCCAGAATTATCGAGATGTTCCTTTGAATAGCAATATTAGTGTTAAAAAAGAAAATCTTAGATTTGGAGAGATTTACCTCTGTACCCATAGCCTTGGAAAAGTCACTCAGGATTTGTTTATAAGCAAGCACTTCTTTGAGTGTGGGAAAGCCCTATAGCATGGTGTCATCAAAATATTGTGATGGGTGAAAGCCTGTCTAGTCTCAGAGAGTTAGAGACCCTTGATGGTACCCACTTCTCTAGTATGCTTGATAGTTCGACCAAGTCCTTCCCTGCCTGAGGCCTATTGTAGGAGTAAACGTCTTGGATGGAGAACCATTAACCAGAATTGAAAAGCTAGATGAAGTCACCAGGGCCATTACCCATCTTACCCAGTTATGGTCAAATCCAAAGACTAGAAGGACCTTCCTGATATAAGTCCAATTCAACTTGTCATAAGCTTTGGTTAGGTCCAATTGCATAATCATTTCCGCCTTCCTATTGCTTAACAATGAGTGAACCACCTCATGTGCTTGAATGATGTTATTGAGAATTTGTCTACCCTCCACATATCCTGTTTGCTCCACAAAAACTAGAGTAGGAAGAAGAGGTTTGAGTCTGTTGGCAGTAACTTTGGATATTATCTTGTACACCACATTGCATAAAGCTATGGGTCTGAATCTGTCTGGATTTAGACCAAAGTCCTGTTTGGGGATCAAAGAGATGAAGGATGTATTGAGTGCCTTCAAAATGGTTCTATTCATCTTGGAGTCCTCCATGACATTCAAAATACTTTTCTTGACAACGTTCTAGCAAGCTTTAAAGGAATTGACATTGAAAACATCAGGGCCTCGTGCTTTACCATTCTGCATTTCTTTAATGACATCACTAACCTCCTCTTCAGTCACTGGCCTAATGAGATTGAAATTATCCTCTCTTGTTACTAGTTTAGGTATGTGCTTTGTTAAGTCCGTGATGAAATGAGCTCTATCTAAGATGGTCTCATCTGCGATGCTTCGAAAGTGCTGAACAACCATAGCTTCTATTTCTTCATGGGTATTGAGTAGTTGACCTCCGAAGTCCTTGATCAGTGAGATCCTGTTATGAGACATGTTCTCCATTGTGGATTTGTGGGAAAACATAGTGTTTCTCTCCCCTTATTTTAGCCATTGAACTCTTCTTTTTTGTCTCCAAAATATCTCCTCTTGTTTACATAAGTTCTCCCAGCCTTGATCATGCTTGGTGGTTTGATCATTTCTGGCTCTATCAAAGCCATCCGTGATAAGGGCTTGATTGAGTTCCTACATTTTACCTTCAATAGCTTTTTTTGCTTCAAAAATATTCCCAAATTCATTCTTGTTCCAATCTTTGAGTCTGACCTTGATATGTTTCATTCTTTGGTGTAGAAGAAACATTCTCATTCCCTAAATATGCAGATATTTTGTCCACCATTTTGCAGTGTTGCTCATAAAATATGGGTGGGTGAGCTAGATATTCTCAAATCTAAAATGTCTATTCTTAGGGGTTCCAATTCACTAAACCTCAAGTTGGACAGGGAAATGGTCCGAGCCACCAAAGGGGAGAATTCTCATTGTCATTTCCTTGTCTATGAGCATAAGGTCCTCTGAGATTATGAATCTGTCTAACTTTGAGGCTACTTGAGGCTCTCCTCCCCTCTTATTGTTCCATGTAAAGAGGCCATTACTCGTATCAATGTCAACTAGCTTCATGTTGTCTATAAAATTCTAAAATGCTATAGAGTCTTTGCTTAAAGTTCTGGTCCCACCTTTTTTCTCCGACAATGATTTGATCATGTTGAAGTCCCCACCCATAAACCATGGTACTCTTATGTGTCTATCTCTTAGTTATACAAGAGATTCTAGAAGCTTGAGTCTATCATCTCGTCTTTGAAGGCCATAAACATTTGTAATTAAATAAATCTCCCTATCTCTCAGAGGCTGAAAAACCATTGATAAATAATTCCTAGATGCCTCAACATCTATTATGATAATATTTGGGGGTTCCAAAGAGTATGTATTCCTCCTGTTGTTTTATCTTCTTTGACTTCTAGAAACTCATATTTGTTGAGCCACTTACTTTTTTTTTTTTTGAATGGAACATTTAGTTTCATGGATAAAGATCATATTGAGAGCTTCGTGTTTAATTTTATTGCTAAGTATCCTTTGTTTCTTTTTACTTCCTAGACCTCTGATATTCCAAGATGTGAAGTTCATTATGAAAGATTTGTAAAGGAGTAGCTGGTTACATCTTTCATCTTACCTGAATCTATCATTAGTTTTCCACATTCCATCAGTAACTCATTCTGCTTTTTTCTACCTCTTTTCCTTCTACGATTTCTAGGAGCTAGTCCTGGTGTGGTTTTCCTAGTTTTGACACCTTGGTTGACCTGCCTTTCATTGTTTATTTTCCTTTCCATCCCTTTAGCCTGAGTTCTCGATAGGAACAAATGTTGTACTCTGTTAAACTCTTCTTGAGGTAGTGAGTCTTATATATTCATAACACTCTTAAAGATATGATACATGTTATGGATTCCTAATCTATAAAGCCAAAACCTTGGAGGAGCCATTAACACCTAAAAATTTAACATTAAAAACCTAACAAAAAATAAATAACACTCCTCTTCAAACCATAATAAAACAAGCAACAACAACGAGACAAAACTACTAGAACCTGAAAAAACCCTTTATCATAATAAGAATTGGAAAAGATAAATGAAAATTACAAAAGGAAAACTCTCATTTCAGAATTGAAAAGAAAAGTTCAATGAATATAACAACAATAAGAAACTCGTGTCAACTCCCCTAATGTTTGCTAAAAAATTTCAAATTTTTTAAACAAACATGTTTCAAAATATAATATAGGCCACTACTATAGCTTTTATAAAGAAAGCAACCAATTTTCATTTTTTTTAATATTTCTTTGGTTGAGAATGAAGCCAAATTTGACACCATTTCATTTGGAAGTTCGAAAAAAACCCATTTCAAAAAATATAATGTAACTCACTACTATATGGTTCAAAAGAACGCAATCACTTTTGGCACCATTTAAGTTGAAAGGTAAACACATTTAAAAAAATATAATGTAAGCCACTACTATATGATTCAAAAAGAATGTAGCCATGTTTCATCATCTTTCTATATTAGAAAGAAGCGAGGTTTGGCACCATTTAAATCGAAAGTCAAGCTAATTAGAATGTAACAGGGTAGCCAAGTTTTAATATTTTTTTTTCATTTTGAATTTCATTTTTCTCTAATCTTGATAAGGGTTTTCATGTTTCTCTATTTCTTATAAGTGGTGATAAGTAATAGTCACATTAAAGTTTTAATCATCATTTGGTAACAGACTATTTTAAACAAAATTTAAACACCTTAATTGCATTTGTTGATGTAGTGGGGATGATGCGAATATGTTGGTATTTTTGAATTTAAACAATAATATCGAAATTATTAATTAAAAAAACTATTCAAATTGCCAATTCCAATAAGGGGAGGCCTATTGGAATAAAAATTAAAAACTTAAAATTTTGATACAAAAATTAAAATTATTAATATAGAATAACATAAATTAAATAATAATGATTTAGTATACTACTTAAAAAATAATAATATTTCTATGTAAGGTTTGTTATTTTTATATTATATTAAAATATATTTATTTTTTTTCTTCATATTGACAAATTGGGAAAAAACAAAACCTAAAGAAACAAAAAAAAAAACACTCAAATATTTATTTAATAAATAAAATTATATATTATTCTACAATATTATTTAAAATAAATAAAATTATATTGGTAATATTTATAATGATAAATAAATAAAATAAATAAATAAAAACAAAAACTACAATGCAAAGGAAAAAAAAAATAACCAAACAAGAGCCTTCCAGAAAAATGCAGATGAATGAAATGAACGAGAAAACGAAACATGAACTAGAAAAATCAAGAAAGCATAGAAAACGACACACCGAACAACAAAAATCAAGAAAGTATGGAAAATAAAAGAATAGATAACCAAACAACCATACAAAGATGAATAAAACTAACTAGAAAACGAAACAACCGAAAATTAGATTTAAGATTTATATTTTAGGCTTAGGGGGAAGAGAGGGAGGGAGTGATGGTGACATAGAGATAGAGAGAGAGGGGTGAATGGGTAAGAGGTGAATGAGAGAGAGAGTATAAGAGACTGAGATATATTTAAGGGAGAGAGAGAGAGTTGGGTGAGGGGAACGGGGAGAGAGAATGAGATAGAAGAAGAGAGAGAGGGATTAATATTGAAAGAGTAAGAAAGGGAGAGAGGGAAGGAGTGAAAGAGACATAGAGAAAGGGAGAGATAGATGGAGGGTGGGCGTGGATATCAAGAGAGAGAGGGAGAGAGAGGGACACGGAGAATGAGAGGGAGTAAGAGTGAGAGGCAGAGGGAGATGGCATGAGAGATAGGGAGAGCGAACGAGGAGGAGGGAGATAGAGAGGGAAAGAAAGATTGAAAGTGGGAGAGGGGAGAGAGAAAGAGGCAGTGAGAATGAGAGTGAGAGTGAGAGGAGGAGGCAGAGAGGGGAAGAGATTTAGAGAGAGACAGATTGAGAAGGATATAATGTTAGAGATAGTATGTGAGAGAGCCATTCTCAGACTGAGAAAGAGAAATATTGGGAGACAGTGAGCGAGGGAGATATCAAGAGAGAGGGAGAGCAAGTGAGAGAAAGAAATTGAGATATAGATGAATAGAGGGAGGGAAACAGAGAGAAGGAAAGGGGGGAATGGAAGAGGAGGTACAAAGGGAGTGAGCAAAATAGAGAGAGAGAGAGAGAGAGAGGGGGGGGAAAGAGAGAGAGTAGGACAAAGAATGAGAGGGTGAGAGATTGACATAGAGAGAGAGAGAGAGAGAGAGAGAGAGAGAGAGAGAGAGAATATCATAGAGAGAGTGCGAGAGACACATAGTAATATTCATGGAGAAAAATATTGAGAGACATTGTGAGAGAGAGAGATAGCATGAGTGAGATAGAGGAAGAGTTATAGAGAGTGAGAGAGAGTTCGTTGTTGAAATTTAACATTGGTTTCTGCATTTGTTTTTTGAACAGTTTTGTTGTGCTTTTTTTCCACCTTAAATTTATAGATAAGACAAGGTAATTGATTGTGGAGGTGAACCAATATAGATCTATCTTTACTTTGGATCTATCAAGTACTAAGAGGGATCAAATGTTTCAACGTGAAAACCTCTTTTGTCGGTGCAAAACTCAAAGAAAGGTTTGCAACTTGGAAGATCTTATCACTCTATCTACTTAATAGGTTTGAATTTAAGATGGATCTATGATAGTTTTTATAAAAGATGAATTATACGGAAAGTATGGATGTTTATCAAGAATGAATTGATGTCTTCTAACATATATAATTAATTTATATAAATATGATAATGCTAAAGGTGTTGAATATAATTGTAAATAACATAAACACATATAAATAATATCAATAATCCCGATACATAAAATGTAATGGTCATCATATTTTCAATATCCATGAATTTTGTATTGGACTAAATGATCAAAATTTTAGTTCAAATAAGAACTTAAACAATTAATAAAATATTTTATTTACCTAAAATTCATAAAAACGTTGAAAATGTAGATGTTAATTGTTTTGGAGAGGAGGCATAAAATAACATGTTTTATTTGGTATTATTTATTTTGTAGTAATATAAATATATTTCAACACAAAATTCATCGTTTAAAAAGAGAGTCATAATATAGTTTTTATGTCGATATTTTGACTAAACTAGATTTATGGCTAGCTTAAAACAACATAGTAACAATTAACTTTTAAGAGAGTCACAATTTAGTTTTTATGTCGATATTTTGAGTACACTAGTCGATATTTTCAGTGCACTAGATTTATGGCTAGCTTAAAACAACATAGTAACAATTAACTTTTATTTACGTCAAATAATCCCTACATTGCACAATCTAGGTTAAGATGCATGTTTTCCCCTCTAGTCATCCCTCAACATTTTTATCAAATATAGATAGATATATGATTGGTATATTCTCTCCCTTTACAAGTTTTGTTGCTACCGGGTGGATATATTGTGATAACATATAATTAGTGGCCACTGAGTTCAAAGATCTATAGTTTCCAAGAGTCATAAAATTATGTTTTTCATTATTCCTCATGGAATCAAGCATATTAGTAGACATGAAGGCACCAGTTAATAGGTTACTAGCAAACCAAATAATTTTTAATAACCTCTCTATATCTCAACAATGATCTTCTAAATTTCCAATGATGGTATGTTTTATTTCTATCCATAGCTATATGAATATGAAATTGTACATATTAGTGTTACAATTCACGGAGTGAAGTCATCACATATGTAGTAAAGCCTAGACCAAAATATGTTTCACACAAAGACATAAACCGTCATAATACCTACACATCTCCCTTATACTAGGATTTAGGGCATCATTCATACAACCAATGTAGATTAGCCCAGCCTAGCCTAATCTAGAATACACTATTCTAGCCTAGCTTAGCCTAGACTAGCGTTGCCTAGATTAGCCTTATCTAGCCTAATCTAACCTAGCCTATCTACCCTTTCGTAGCCTAGCCTAGCCTAATCTAGCCTAATCTAGCATAACCTAACCTAACTTAGCCTAGCGTAGCATAGCCTAATATAATCTAATCTAGGCTAATCTAGCCTACCCCAATCTAGCCTGGCCTAATCTAGCATAGCCTAGCCTATCCTAAACTAAAATAACTTTTCCTAATCGCGCTTAACCTTAACTAGCCTATCCTAAATGAGCCTAGCCTAACCTATCCTAAACTAGATTATCTAACTTAGCCTAACACATGTTTAATCTAGCCTAAACTAGTTGAGTGTAACCTAACATAACCTAGCTTAGCCTAGCCTAACTTAAACTAGCCTAGGCTACTGTGGCCTAAACTAGATTAGCCTAGTCTGTGTTAAGCTTAGCCTAGGCTATGCTAGCCTAAACTAGCTTGGCCTTCTCTACCCTATCCTAAGCTAGCCTTGATAAGCCTAGGCTAGGCTGGCCTATCCCAGCCTTGCCTAAGGTAGTCTACTCTAGCCTACCCTACCCTAGCCTACCCCAAATTAGCCTAGCCTAGCCTAGCCTACAATACAAATTGTAAAAAATGTTCAAGTTTAAACATTTTAGATTACCTAGCCTAGCCTTCCCTGCTTGAGCCTAGCCTCGCAAACCCTACCCTACCCTACCATACCCTACCCTACCCTATCCTACCATAATCTAACCTAGCTTAGCCTAGCCTAGCCTAAAATAAAAATTCTTAAAAATATTGAAGTTTAAACATTTCACATCACCTAGGGTAGCCTTCCCTACCCCAGCCTAGCCTAGCCAACACTACCATGCCCTACCCTATCATAGCCTAGCGTACCTACTGTAGCCTAGCCTAGCCTAGCCTAACTTACCCTATAATAGCCTAACCTAGCCGACCCTAAAATATCCTAGCCTAGCCTAGCCTACCATAGCCTAGCATACCCTACCCTACCCTACACCATCCTAGCCTAACATAACCTAGCCTATCCTAACATACCCTAGCCTACACTAGCATAGCCTAGTCTAGTGTAGCCTAGCCTACACAACCCTAGCCTAACCTACCCTAGTCTAGCCTACCTTAGCTATACCCTACCCTACCCTAACCTACCCTACCCTAGCATAGCCAAGCCTACCTATCCTAGGTTAGCCTACCCTAGCGTAGCCTACCCTAGCCTAACCTACCCTACCCTAGCCTACTCTAGCCTACCATACACTAAACTAGCCTTGCCTACCCTAGCCTATCCTAGATTACCCTAACCTAGCCTAGCCTACCCTATCCTACCCTAGCCTATACTAGCCTATCCTACCCAATCCAAGCTTGCCCTAGCTATCCTACCATACTTTATGCTACCCTACACTACCATATTCGACCCTTGCTACCCTACCCTACCTTACCCTACCTTAACCTAGCCTAACCTACCCTAGCCTACCCTAACCTAACCTACCCTACCCTAACCTACCCTATCCTACCCTAGCCTAACCTAACCTAGCCTAACCTACCCTAGCCTACCCTACCTTAACCTAGCCTACCCTACCCTAACCTACCATAACACTACCATATTCGACCCTTGCCTACCATACCCTACCTTACCCTACCTTAACCTACCGTAGCCTACCCTAGCCAACCCCACCCTAACCTACCCTAGCCTACCTAGCCTACCTAACCTCGCCTACCCTACCTAGCCTAGCATAACCTAGCCTACCCTAGCATAACCTAGCCCAACCTAGCCTACCCTAACGTTCCCTATCCTAAGCCTAGCCTAGCATGCCTAAGCTAGGCCTATCCCATCCTAGCCTAGCCTAGCTACCCTATCCTAACCTACCCTACACTATGCTACCCTGAACTAGTCTATGCTACACTAGCCTACCATACCGTAGACTACCCTAGCCTACCCTAGCCTAGCCTAACCTAACTTACTTTGGCCTAACCTACCTAACGTAGCTTAGCCTAGCCTTGCCTACAATACCCTTCCCTATCCTACCCTAGCTTAGCTTAGCTAAGCCTACACTACCCTACCCTATCCTAACCATGCTTAGCCTACCCTACCGTACCCTATCCTACCCTTGTTTAACCTATCCTACCACAACCTAGATTAGCTTAGCCTAACCTATCCTAGCATATCATAAACTACCTAAACCTAGCCTAGCCTTGCATATCCTACCCTACACAAGCTTAGCGTAGCTTGCCTACCCTATGCTATGCTACCTTACGCTACTAGTGTCTAGCCTCGCGTACCCCAGCCTACCCTAGCCTAACCTACCATGGCCTACCCCACCCTAGCCTAGCCTACCTAGCTTACACTAGCTTAGCCTACCTAGCCTACTTAGCCTACCCTAGCCTACCCTAGCCTGGCCTACCCTACCTAACATAGCATAACCTATCCTAGGCTAGCCTACCTAGCCTACCCTAGCATAACCTAGCCTACCTTAGCATACCCTATCCTAAGCCTAGCTTAGCCTACCTAAGCCAATCCTATCCCATCCTAGCCTAGCCTAGCCTAGCTTAGCCTAGCCTACACTAGCCTAACCTATGCAAGCTTAGCCTAGCCTACGCTAGCCTACCCTAGCCTACCCTACCCTACCCTACGTTATCCTACTCTACCCTACCGTAGCCTACCCTGCCCTAGCCTAGCCTATTCTACCCTAGCCTAGCCTAACCTAACCTAGCCTAACATATCCTAGCCTAGTGTATCCTAACCTCCCAAAGCCTAGCGTAGCCTCGCCTATCCTAACCTACCCAAGCATATCTTAACTACCATACCCTAGTCTATCCTACCCTAACATAGCCTAGCCTAGCCTACCCTATCCTAGAGTACCCTATCCTACCCTACCCTACCATACCCCACATAGACTACCCTTGCCCAGCCTAGCATAGCCGAGCCTACCCTACCCTAGCCTACCCTAGCCTAACCTACCATGGCCTACCCGACCCTACCCTAGCCTACCTAGCTTACACTAGCTTAGCCTACCTAGCCTAGCCTACCCTAGCATAACCTAGCCTACCTTAGCATACCCTATCCTAAGCCTAGCCTAGCCTACCTAAGCCAATCCTATCCCATCCTAGCCTAGCCTAGCATACCTTAGCCTAGCCTACCCTAGCCTAACCTATCCTAGCTTACCCTAGCCTAGGCTAGCCTAGGCTAGCCTAGCCTACATTAGCCTATTCTACCCTACCCTAGCCTACCCTGCCCTAGCCTAGCCTATTGTACCCTCGCCTAGCCTAACCTAACCTAGCCTAAAATATCCTAGCCTAGTGTATCCTAACCTACCAAATCCTAGCGTAGCCTCGCCTATCCTAACCTACCCAAGCTTATATTAACTATCATACCCTAGTCTATCCTACCCTAACATAGTCTAGCCTAGCCTACCCTAGCCTACCCTAAACTACCCTGTCCTACCCTACGCTACCTACCATACCCCACATAGACTACCCTTGCCCACGCAGGTTTTAAAAGATTAATATCTCATCAATATTCAAAAATTACAATTGATTATCGATATTAAAAAATTACAATTAATTATCGGAGGGGAATCTGCACTCTCTAGCTCTTCT
This sequence comes from Pinus taeda, assembly GCA_000404065.3. Classification (NCBI taxonomy): domain Eukaryota; kingdom Viridiplantae; phylum Streptophyta; class Pinopsida; order Pinales; family Pinaceae; genus Pinus; species Pinus taeda. The sequence continues at coordinate 21,938 of APFE030976389.1, forward strand.
GAACATGATTTAAGGATACTTTTCTTTTTCTGGAATTTAAAATAAAAGAAGGAAAATCAACATGATTTTAACTTTTAGAGACATGGACTTTAAAACAAAAACGTGTGAATTTTATTAGAGAAAACCAAAATGTCAACTATTTCACTTCTGATCATGAACTTCGTTTTTCCTAAAACGCTTGATAAAAAAATTTAAAAATTGGGAGTGTAAACCTCAGGTTTTAAAAGGAAAATAACAGCTAAATTTTGAAGCACTTAACCTAAAACTAACCTAGCTAT
>APFE030976398.1:0-12314 GCA_000404065.3 Pinus taeda
CATATTTATTTATAGGTCGTGTAATTTATAGCAATTGCTATAGGTGCAACCCATTTATTTCCTTCATATCGCCCAGGAAACACATGTTTTGTAGGCAGGGTATGGGAAACACATGTTTTGTAATGCTTGCATAAGAGGTTTCATGAGCAAGAGATTTTATTTTAGTATAGATTTCCATTGAGAGCTCTTAGGACCTTTTTTCATCTAGTCATAAAAGTATAAAGAGTCATTGCCATGTAATGAAGACATGTTACACATTGTAAAGAGACACACTTGTCTATGCAAATTCATCCTCCAAGACCTTGTCACTAGCCCTCATGAAATCAACCTACAACAAAGGAAGCATAAAAAAGATGAAGTTGGTTCTCTCCAAGGAAAAGGTCGGCTGATTCATGTCAACCTAAAGGAAATGGGAAAACATGTATATATACAAGTACTTGGCCTCACTTAGAAGCATATCATTTTCCGTCAAGCAAGTCTAGAAAAAAGTTCGAAAAACATACTCCAAGAAGTCTCTATCTCAACAAAGCAAGAAGAAAAGGAATTGAAGTTTGTAGAGGGTTGTTTTAGGTAATGTATCCTCCCACATGTGAATCTGGAAGATATGAAGGTTCCAGAAGAAGGTCGATGAACTTGTAGCCATGTTAGAGTGATCTTGTTTGGGTAAAATATCTCGTTAGAAGGAGTTGAGTAGTAGTTTTGAGACATTAAGGAGACCTATATTCTCAAGGAGGTTGAGAAGAAGGAAACTAAATTTCTCAAGAAAGGCGAAAAGAGGAAGAAGAAGAATTAGTGCCAGAAAGAGGCTAGTGAATTGGTCTTGGGAGGACTCCAGTGGCAAGGGCTATTGTCATGGTCTTGGTGTTCATCAATTGAAGATCTATAAGAAGAATTTCATTTGGGTTTTCCTCTCAAAAGGTGAGAGGTTTTGTCCCTCGCTAACAAGCCTACATACTGTGTCTCTTATCTCTTTATTTGTTCATGATATGGTAATTGTGTTGATGAAAAAACACAATAACAAGTACAAGAAAAGAGAAGATTCTAATTAAGATTCAAAAGACTATAAAAAGCAGTTATCATAAGCAGAGAAATCACTTAACCATTGATGCCCTAGATTTCTCAACATGGTATCAAAGTTAAGGTGCTAAAGACAAAAAGGATAATCTAACAAGGATCAAGTTTCAAGAAAGGGATTAAAGTGAGACAAAGAATACCAAGAGAGAAATCAAGATCATCTAAAACCATAGATTGAACGAATCTACTTTAGCAAGAGTCTTGGAATCATAATCAAAGAAAAATAAAAAAGAAATACCAAAACCCTATAAGCATTTCTAAAATCATCACACATCTATCATCTGAGTAGTGGAAGCTTTTCAAATACTAAGGAAGGCTAGATCAAATAATATTGTCTTCATCTTCAAAAGGATTCATAAATAAAGTTGTCTCTCATCATTCCTTCAAGGAATAGTCTTCTACAAGCTACATCAGCATCAAGATAAAGGAGGAATAAAGTTGGAAGAAGCAGCATTAAATCAAGTATATGACTTCTTTTGAAACTACCTAAACCAATTCCAATTCAAGAGGTGCATAACTCAATCAATAATATCACTCAAAGGGATATTTTTAATTTTAGGTATCTTCTATGCTTAGAGAAAATTTACTTCCATTTTCCATATTAACTCAATATCAATTCCAGATTAGAAATCACATTTAACATGATAGTAAAATGGAGATAGAACATAAACATAAATCGCAGAAAGAAATCCAAGACAAGAGGACAGTAGATGTGGCACCAGCCAGGGACAACCCCCAATATGGGGAAACCCTTCATCAAATCTTCTTATGATCTTCAATAATTGAGTAGAGAGATAGTACAAATATGCAAAACTAATATTTATGACAGCTATAGAAAACCCTTGACTAGAGAAGTCAATGTTTGTCATACTAGATAGAACCTTCTTTTGAAGTTCATCCATATGGCACCAATAGGATTCTCATCAAACTGCCGAACATGGTCAAACCTTGACCCGATACAACTCCCAAAAGCACTGATAACTGCTTGCTACACTAGATATAACTGCTTTATGAGATATGGCGTCAACATTCAATCCTCTTCCTTCACACAGTTTCCAATGCATGACTTCGAGGTGCAACTCCACCATTGTCACACTTTCAAGTCAATTCCTTTGCTACTAGCTATGGCCTGTGGCCTAGCGCGCCAGCAAGTCTGGTCTCTGATCTTCAGTCAACAAATAATATAAATGCAGCAGTATAATTCCTACAAGGACTTGACTCAATCTGAGTGTGTTGATCTGAACTTTGTTCTAGGACAAATTTTATTAATATAATATGACTGTAGGTTACCAACTTTATAAATAGCCCTCAAGAATAGTTTCAATCACAATGCTTTCATCATCATGTTTCCATTGAAATACTATGTTGATCCTTCAAATCTCGATATGCTCTTAGGGCTTCTTCCCATCAGCGGATTGGGGTCTCTCATCGTTGTAGCTTAGGATCTCATCGTAATGGTGAAGCCTTCCTTTATAGTGGTTTATAGATCCTATAGCCTGTGTAGTAGAGCCCTCCTTAACTGTTGGTTACAACCTCTTTTGACAACATATAGGTCCTCCTCACAAGACAACTGTAGAGACTTCTCCCTTCAATGCAGCTGGGCTTCAAGACTGCGCTAAGATGTGCTAGGTCTCCTTACTTGAACAACACCTAAAACACGTCCTTTAAGACTACGTATTGGGTCTCTTTATTATTGTGTTTTATGGGTTCATTTAGGCTCCCTTTGACCGTGTCTTAGCTGTGAATAGAAGACTGCGGCTAGGGCTCTTTGGGATCTTCCTTTGATCGCGTATGGAAGCCTCTTTAGAGTGATGAATACCCTTCTTTTGGGATAGTTAAGGAGCCCCTCTTCGCTGTGATTTAATCCTTTTAAGATAGCATATAAGGCTTGTAGCTAGGGCATGTTTTACAATATCTAGGGATCCTCCAAGGCTACGGCTATGACTCTTCCTTTAAGACTACATTTAGGGCAACATTAGCCCTCCCTTGGTAGGAGATTAGTGCACAACTGAACAAGAACTTCAACTCCTAGTTTGGACTACCGTTAGAGCATCATATCTCTATTAGGACAATGTATAGAATCCTTCTTGACTTTGGCCAGACTATCTCATTTTCTTCTGCATTTAGGGCTTCATTATTTATATCTCTCTTGCCACCAAAACCCAAAACAAGTGGAGAGAGATCAAGAGTGAATTGTGTGTGCAAAATGACTTGAAAACCTTTTCAATTTATAATAAAACGTTGATGATAGATGGAGGTAATTTGGTTGTTGGCCAACCTTGACGAATTGTCACATAACACATATAAATTCATATCTCCATGAATACACATTGGAATTGGATGATCGTTAGATCAATCCTACACCACTTGATGAGATTGCCCCATTGTGCCACTGCTACACTATGTCATGGTTGTCTCGTTGTGCCACTGCTGCACTATGTCATGGTTGTCTCATTGTGCCATTGTTGCACAATGTCATGGTTGTCCCATTGTGCTTTGCCATACCATAACAACACCATGAATTTGTTGCACTAAATAATAGTTGTCCCATGTTGTACCATTGCACCATTGCTATCCCATTGTGCACTATATTCCATTGACCATTGTTGTCCCATTGTTGTACCATATGCTACACCATACTGCACCAAGTTACCTTTGTTGTCTCATTGTTGTATCATTGCAGTACCATGTAGCATTGTTGTCCCACTACCACACCATACATGTTGTTGTCGATACTATTGCACCATACATCTAGCTATCCATAAATCTTATTGTCCATATTGCTACACCATTGTTGCACCATACATCTTGTTGTCATATGGTATGTTGTCTATAATGTTACAACATTCATAATAAGACTTGGATCTATCATTCATGACTCTGATTCAATCAAAATAGAAGATAGAGCATCCTTATTTAGAACAATGTTAAGGATAGCTGAAGGTGTGGCTTCTTTATCTCAGTGTTTACGTGTGAGAGCATTCCTTCCATGATAGAAATGGTATTCCTTTCATGACTGCATATAGGATAAGGGATTTTCATTTCATGATGACAAGGGCATTCCATGTGTAGAGCACTTCTTTCAGGACAATGTTTAGGTGCCATCTAAATTAGGTAGTGTATCAACAAGGTTTAGGTCATTTCCATGGTTGCATATTACTGCTTCTTCATAGGGAAATGTATAGGGCTTCTCCATAGGGTAGTGTTAGGGCTTCCTTCACCATGCTAGATCTCCCTTTCCCCTTACATCTAAGACTTCTTCATCAGGGCAATGTAGAGCCTAAGGAAATCCCTCTAGATTAGGGCAGTGTTATCCCTTAGGATCTCTCCTCCTACTAAAACCCAAAGACAAGTAGAGAGGAAGAGATCCCAAGTGTGTGTTGAAATGACTTGAAGGCCACCTCTATTTATACAAAAACGTTGAGCACAAGTGGGGTTTATTTGGTTGTTTACTAACCTTGATGAATTGTCCCATAACACTAATAAATTCATATCTCCACGAATACTTATTAGAATTAGATGATCTTTAGATTGATCCTACACCTCTCGATGAGAGGGACCCATGAAAAATATCAGCTACCATTAATAAGATGACCCACATGGAGTTTGGCCCTAGATTCCAGTTATAGCACTCCCTCTCAACTGGGTAGTACTCCATCCACTGATCCATATGTATGAATGTACTATCTTTTCCATCAGTGCCGTACACTACTCTTCTATGCTCTGTTGAGCTCTGTTGTGTTGTATTGTGCTGAGCTCTACTCTGTTGAACCATGAAGAAGAAGAATTGATCGAGAATGCCTCATAACATTCTCTATTGACCCGAAGTCAGTTTCATCTAAAGAGAGTGTGTCATATCACTCTTATTGACCCAAAGTGAGTTTTATTCATCCCAAATCAATATCAAAAGAGAGTGTCTCAAACCACTCATACTGATCCCATATAAGTTGGAGGTCATCCTAGCATAGGGAGTATGATAGATACATTGATGCATCCATCGATAGTACTACTATGGTCCCTAACCATATTTCCTTGCTCATTGATCAAATGAGAGGTACTTCCCATGAGTCCCAGACTACATGGGTTGGATGCCTCGACAGAAGAAATAGTTATCATGTCCCACAGGAGAACTAATCATCTTGGCTCACAGGAGAACGAATCATCTTGTCCCAAAGTCACCTCGGGGTATCACAGGGAAAGACTAAGCTATTCACCCTATACACAACCCACCATTAGGGGAGGGTGAGTCGCCCTATGGTAGTGTGTTAATCCAGTAAGTACCCCAAGGCCCCCAGATATCCTAGAGCTCAATGCATGCAACATGCAAGACCCTTATACGAAGGTCTCTCAAAGAATCCAAGTCATTCGGGAAAGTCACATATTTTACCTTTCCCCAAGACTTTGACAGAGTGTCTATGACTTGTACATTAGTCTCAACGTGATGGAGCCTCCTCGTCGATCGACTTACCATATCCTAGATAAGATTGTATCTGATGTCTGTCTGCTGGAGAAATCATCAAGTATGGGATTCCTCAGCAATTGAATCCCCCCTTGGTTGTCACAAAGGATCACAGTGGTATTTATCATGTGTACAAACAACTCACTGGAGAGCTTCCATAACTAGGCAGCTTCACATGAGATCATACTCATAGCTATGTATTCGGTCTCAGCAGTGCTTATATCAACATACTTCTTATTCTTGCTCGTCCTTGATATCAAAGCAGAATCGAAAGAGAACCGTCACTGGGAAGTGCTCCAGTGATCCTCCACAATGCCTACCTAGTCAAGTTTTGAATAAGCATGCAGCTTCATATTTCTAGCAGTGTATCTCAATCCATGAGAGGTTGTGCCCTAAAGATATCTCAGAAGATTCTTGGCACCAATCCATTGAGGCTCAACCAAATATGAGGTCACTATGCTAACTGGAAAACATATATACAGATGAAAGTTCACCAAGCACATAAATGCAAAACGAGTTTATGAAACTCAGAGGCATTTCCCAAATTTGGTCCAACATCATCATCATATAACTTCTTAAAGTTAAGATCCTGGAGGTGGTCACGGGCTTGCAGTTTGCCATTCCACATCAAGAATCTAGCTCCCTCTTACTTATGCAAGTGAGAGGGCCTGCACCTATCATAAATAGGTTGTTCTTAGAAGGTGACGGTATGAGAGGTCTATCATCCACAATCTTCAAATAATGGTTTGGATCGTCTTCACTCTTAATGAATCTCATCTTCATCTAATAGCTATCAATCCTCTCATATAAAACCTAGGATGATTTTCTTAAAGCAATAGAGGGTTTTCTTCCACCTACATACATGAGATTCTTGATGAATCTCAAACCCCTCAGGTTGTTCCAAGCCTGTGAACCTGCTACATGAGGGGAATGGTCCGTTTGTAAGGTTTTCCTTCAGTACATCTCAGACATGTAACTTCATGTTCATTTTGAATTCAGGCATCCTAGTCACCATCTGACTCACATCGGGTAGGGCCCCACAATAAGTAGGCCTCTAGTGCTATAGATGAGATGTGTCAAATAACATGGTCCCCAATGGACCATCCTGCAACTTGGCAGAAATTGCCGTCCTTGAACCATGAGTAAAAGCATCGCTGAAAATTCTATTTTCAAACATGTAACTTTCCATCGATGAATGGCACCCTGAAGCATTTGACTTCCATTGCTGAAATGGGCACTAGTTTCTTCCTACGATCAGGTACATAAAATAGATTCTGTAGATGAATCGAGTTACCCTCATTCAATTGAGGGGTAGCATTTCCTACACCCTTTCCGGGATAGGTGGTATCAACTCCAAGTATTATCCCACAATTGTTTCTTACCAAATTCGAGAGAGCACCCTTCTATCCGGTGAAGTGCCTTGAAGCACTATAATCAATAAAATAGATTACAACAAAATCTGAAGGAGAGGGCCAATACAAGACAATGCTTCTTTATCTTATAAGAAACAACATTTGATTCTTCATACCTGGGGTTCCTTGCTTTCCTTGAAGAGTCGGTTGTTTCCTTGATGACCTACATTATTTGTCATTCCTTTCATCATTGAATATGTCCCTGGAATGATTGTTATCTTCATTAAGAGATGTGTCCCTGCCATTTGGACACTCATTCACATAATGGCTGAACTTATTGTAAGCAAGGCATCTTCCATTCCTTTCACCCTGAGATCCAAACTTCCCATTGAAGTGATATGTAGATAGGCCATCAGAAGCTTCCGTTGTGCCATTATGGTGATATATTTTGGTTCGAATTTACCCTTGGTGAATTTGAAGACGGATGGGGAAGCCATTGATCCTTTTGTCCTTTCCCAACTCTCTTCATTTATTGCTCCTTCACTCTTGCTTGGGCTTTGTCTTCACCTCAGCTCTGATACCATGTTAAATTTTTCATAGTTAGCTCAATATCTTTTTCAGATTAGCATTCACATTAGCATTAAAGTAAACTTCAGATAGAACATAAACATAAATCGAAGAAGACAAGCCAAGACAAGAGGACACAAGATGTGGCACTAGCCAGGGATAAACCCCAATGTGGGGAAACCCTTAATCAATTCTTCTTATATGTTCTTCAATATTTCAGCAGAGAGAGAGAGAGAGATAGTGCATTTAAAACAGAGGTCAACACTTTGACTTATCTAGATAAGAGCATAGATCATCTCTAAGAAGATGATACATGAGATCAGAAGACATGTTGCTTCAACTGATTCTCCAAGGTGACTCCTTCACTTATCATTGTGCTACATCTCGTCATCATGTTGCACCTCATCGTGCTACACCATGTTGCGCATGTCTGTTATCCCATTGTGCCACTCCTGCACAATTCCATTGCTATCTCATTGTGCCACTGTTGCACTTATGTCATGACTTTCTTGTTGTGCCACTACTGCACTATGTCATGGATGTCCCGTTGTGCCACTGCTCCACTATGTCATGGCTATCCCATTGTGCCACTACTGCACAATGTCATGGCTATCCCGTTGTGCTTTGCCATACCATAACAACACCATGAATTTGCTGCATTAAATTCTAGTTGTCCCATGTTGTACCATTGTACCATTTCTGTCCCATTATGCACTATATGGCATTGACCATTGTTGTACCATATGCTGCACTATACTACACCAATTTTCTTTTGGTGTCCCATTGTTGTATCATTGTAGCACCATGTAGCATTGTTGTCACACTGCTGCACCATACATCTTCTTGTCCATACTGCTACACCATTGTTGCACCATACATCTTGCTGTCCATACTGCTGCACCATTGTTGCACAATACAGCTTGTTGTCATATACTATGTTGTCTATAATGTTACACCGTTCATCATAAGACTTGGATCTATCATTCATGAGTATATCTCAATCCAAACAAGAGATAGAGCATCCTTATTTAGAACACCATTTATGTGCGAGAGAATTCCTTCCATGACAATAATGGTATTCCTTTCCTGATTGCGTATAGGAAATGGGATTTTCATTTCATGATAGCAAGGGAATTCCATGTGTAGAACACTTCTTCTAGGATAGTGTTTAGGTGCCATCTCCATTAGGCAGGGTAGCAGCTAGGTTTAGTGAATCTCTTCTCCTTAGACCTGTGGCTAGGGTTTCTGCCTTCATTTCCATGGTTGCGTATTACTTCTTCTTCATAGGGCAACGTTTAGGGCTTCTACATAGGGTAGCATTAGGTCTTCCTTCTCCATGCTAGATCTCCCTTTCCTCCTGCATCTAGGGCTTCTTGATTAGGGCAGTGTAGAGCCTAGGGCACTCCCTCTAGATTAGGGCATTGTTATCCCTTAGGACCTCTCCTCCTACTAAAACCCAAAGACAAGTAGAGATCAAGAGATCCCAAGTTTGTGTTGAAATGACTTGAAGGCCACCTCTATTTACACGAAAACGTTGAGCACAAGTGGGGTTTATTTGGTTGTTGGCCAACCTTGACGAATTCTCCCATAACACTAATAAATTCATATATCGATGAATACTTATCGGAAACTGATGATATTTAGATCAATCCTACACCTCACAATGAGAGGGATCCAAGAAAAATATCAGTTTCCATTAATAAGATGACCCACATGGAGTTTGTCCCTAGTTGCCAATTTTAACAAGGACCATTCCTTTTTCCTTTGTTATTGAAACTGTCATTCATTTGATTGTTGTTGCCCATGAAATTGTTGTGTCCCATGTCTCCTTGGATGTTTTTCACCCTCTTATGTGTGGAATAATGTTGTCCTTAACGAAAATTCACAAAAGCACCTTCGATTTGTTTTCTCGTTGTTCCCAGTCTTGAATTGCAACATTTTTAGCTTGAGGGGGCACTAGCTTGACTTCAGCTCGAGATACAATCATCCATATATTGTAGCCTTCCATCAAATTCTGTAACTTAAACTTCCAATTTGCATAGTTTTCACCATCTAGCTTGTTTGAGTCACATAAATAAGATTCTAGCAATACATTAGCCATGGTACTAAACTTATGAATCCTTAAATACCAAAACATTTAATTGCTAAAGAATATCGGCTTCTTTACCAATAAATTTAATGGCTCTTTAATCACAAGTAATAACACTTTTTTTTTTGGCTAATCTTACTTACTGATTAACAACACCTTTTATTATTATTATTATTATTTTCTATGTATATATCATTCCACCATTCACCACCATGGATACATAGCTTCATTAATTATTATAAGCAACTTCCATAATTTACTTTTCACTTAGTTTTAACCTTTGCAATAACCATAAAACCTTTGAGATTCATAAAAAACTATTTTAAAAATAATCGGCCTAATGGATGTCGTTAAACCAAAAAGTTCAAAAATGTATCCAATAACCAAATTCTAGCAATGATAGAACCTTTCCCACACTTAGATTTAAAAAACTTAAGGCAGATTTAACGAAGCCTTCAAAACACGTTTGAACAACGACTAAACCTTTCCCACACTTCGATTCCAAAAACTACAGGCACATTTTTTAGTCACAGATTATGAAATATCTTGCTATATCACAATCAAAAAACACTATAGGAATTTACATCAAACTCCAAACACTGGACGCTGAGGATTTACCCAGTTTCTTTGGCCCTCTCTTACCAGCACACAAGCACACTTCATGCAGACGTTCTCACTGATTATAATTGAAATTGAGGCCATTCCATAGGGGCCCTATTTCTCTAGATAAAATCAATTAAAGACATGCCATCTTGCCAGGTTACCAAATTTAAAACAACTAGTTATTAAGTGTTTAAAGGTAGGAAGGAAGGAAAGTGACTGAGGAGTATTGAATTTTATCGTCTAAGGAGTATTGACGGAGAAAATACGTTCATATATACATGAGAACTAAATGATTGATGAAGGCGGAGTGGTTCTTGAGAAAGTTCACACTCGAAATAATTATGAAGACATGCTCATGAAACTAGTGGTGTTAGAGAAGCTACGTTGGAGCTTCGCTTCTCTTGGCTTGAGGAAAAGATGATAGAATAAAACAAAGAGCAAGGTATCAGGTAAATTGTTGTCAAGGTGGATATTGTTGAAACATGTGACAACAAACCGCTAAATTTGAGCTTTAGTCATCTAAATTCAGATCCTATCTATCTGGATTCAATTGTGTATGTGTCAATTCAGTAGGTAAATTGTTGTCAAGGTAGAGATTGTTTAAACATGTGACAACAAGCCCCCAAATTTGAGCTTTAGTCATCTAAATTCAGATCCGATCTATCTGGATTCAATTGTGTATGTGTTAATTCAGCTGGATTATTGATAGGAGAGCATCTACTATTCAGTTGGATTATTGATAGGAGAGCATCTACTATTCAGTTTTGTAAACGAGTGAATAGAGGGCATATATACCTGGGCGAATTGATTTTTTTTCTTTTCTAAAGGTGTGTCAAGAGGGTTGTAAGTCTGCAAGACTGTAATCTCCAATTTTCCAAATAGAAAGAAGAACCGATACCGTTGCTTGGTGGATGTAGCCCAAATTTAGCTTAACCATGGAAATCTTTATGTTCATATTATGTGTTTGCCATCTTACAATTAATCTGTGTATTTATCTATAATTCATGTTGTATATTGGTTTATTTTGTGGCTGAAAGATTTAACGGACTCCAATATAAACTGATATGATTGATTCTTGTGTGTGATCGATGTGTACACTATTTGGAAATCTAGTGTCGAACCAGAGTAGGATGTATTGAAAATACGACGTGTGTCGGAATAATGTTGGCGTCACTAAAAAGCATAGTTACCAAATTCGGCCGAATCGGGTTGAAGAATTCGAAAATTCGGCAATTGTGTCTGATTCGGCCATTAATACGCTGAAATTCGGTTCGAACACATAGTCACCCAAATTTATTTTTAAAATTTTCTTTGATTTTTGTTCTTCAAGAAGTCGTTCCTACTCCATTTTCCATTTTCCGTGCCTTAGCTTCGCCATGCAGTTGTAGATATTGAACGGTTGAACGTAATTCTCCATTTATATAGATGTTTAAAACTATTGAGCCATCAAAAATTTAATTTTCCCTGTTTGTTCTGCAATACTCTTGTGAATAATGATTAAAAAAACTCAGAGTTCTATTTATATCAAAGTTATTTTGATGGGTTAGTAAATTTGACTTTGATTGTTATTAATTTTTACATTGTTTATTTAATTTTTATATTAAAAATAATAAAGTTCTCTAAAAATATGTATAAAAATTAAATAAATAGTTTTTATATTAAATTTTTATTTTCACAATAAAACAATTTTTTGTTTTTGTTTTTTATTTTTATTTTTATTTCTTATTTCAACAATAAAAATATTTTTCCTCCTTTTTTTTTTTTAATTTTAATTTCTTTTTTATAATTTCTTTCTTACATTTAAGGGTTTCCTTTTTTTTTAATGTTAAAGAGTTTGGTCCCCCATTGTATCTTATTCACTTCCACTAAAGAGGAGTTGTTTCTACTAATTTCCATATCTCATTCACTTCCATTCAAGAATAATTGTGTCTACTAAAATCAATGTCTAATTTTATTTGTTAATTAAATTGTTAATTTAGATTATTCAAAATTTAAGAAAAAATGTTATTAATAATAGTGTAAGATGTATATTGGCGAATTTTGTTCCGTATTGAATTTTAGAGAGCCGACTTTTTTCGTATCGAATCGAATTCGAATTCGAACTTGGTAACTATGCTAAGAAGCAAAAGTGTCGACGATTAGGAAGATTACACATGTAAAACGATAATAA
>APFE030976399.1:0-37546 GCA_000404065.3 Pinus taeda
GGTCTATTACAACCTTATCCATCCCAAGCCAACGTTGGGAGGAGGTTTCAATGGATTTTATCACAGGTTTACCCAAGTCTGAGGGAAAGAGTGTCATCATGGTGGTAGTTGACAGACTTACCAAGAATGCACACTTTTGTGCATTATCACATCCATTTAAAGCCAGTACAGTTTCTACTGCATTTATGGAAACAATTCAAAAGCTACATGGAAACCCAAAGATTATTGTAAGTGACAAAGATCCCATTTTCACTGGAAATTTTTGGATAGAATTATTTCCTTGTCTTGGTACTCAGTTAGCTCATAGCTCATCTTATCATCCTCAATCTGATGGGCAAACTGAGATAGTAAACAAATGTTTGGGAGGATATCTTCGTTGCTTTGTATCTGATAAACAGACACAATGGGTCAAATGGTTGCCTCTGGCTGAATGGTGGTATAACACTTCCTTCCATACAACAACAAAAATGACCCCATTTATGGAACTTTATGGGTATCAACCACCATCCATCATATCATATTTAAGAGAAAATCCTAAGGTTCAGGCAGTGGAACATCACATCGAACATCAACAACAGTCCTCCAACTCTTAACGGATAACCTCGTGTTGGCACAAAATAGAATGAAACAACAGGCAGATCAACATCGCAGCGATGAAAGAAGTTTTGATGTAGGTGATTGGGTATTCCTACGGCTACACCATATAAGCAATGTCCCTCAAGCAAGCTAAGAAGGATAATAAATTATCACCAAAGTATTATGGTCCGTACAAGGTGTTGCAAAAGATTGGTACTATGGCATACAAATTGGAGCTTCCTGCAGCTTCTCGATTGCACCAGTTTTCCATGTTTCATGTTTAAAGAAGGTTATAGGCGACAAGCTCCCAGTTCAAACAATATTGCCAGAACTTGATGAGGAAGGAAAAATTATATTGGAAGCGGAAGCAGTCATAGAACAAGAACTCGACAGCTAGAAAATCGATCAATTTCAGAGTATCTTATCCCAGTGGAAGAACTTATCCGCTGAAGATTCCACATGGGAGGATGAGGAATTTATGCAGAAGTATCCAGAACTACTCAAGCGTTGAGGACAACACTTTTTTGAAGGCGAGGGGCATGTTGGGTCCCTATAATACTAGTGATTACCCCATTACTATTGTAGTTATACCCTTATTAATATTGTTGTGCCCCTATTGCCCCCATATTGTTATTACTGTGCCCCATAGAATCCCTCTATTGTTATTTTTGTGGCTTTATATTATTATTATTAGGTCGGCTGGTTATATTGTGACTCCTTAGACTCCTATATATAGGAAAGGAGGTTTTGTCATTTGAATCATCCAAGAATTATTCATTTATGTAATGTAAAGGAGGTTGCCCCCTCGAAGAGGATGAATTCTAAGGCGTTGATCTATCTTTTCTATCTTTTCTTGAGCTGGTTTCATAACATTTCCTGTCCACCAACATTCTCCAGGACTTCATCTGTAAACAGGTCATGAATGCAGGCATCATTAAATTTTTGGAGATCCATGCAGATTCAAATTTTTCCCTTCTATTTCTTCTCTTGTACTATCATAGGACTCACCCAGTCAGATTCTTCGACAGGTTCAATAATTCCTACTGCAAGCATCTTGTCCAATTCTTCATAGAATTTTTCCTTATACTTTGGATTTGAATAGTAGGGACGCTGCTTAATCGGCTTCGTGTTCGGCTTCAGAGTTATCTTCATCACCCCCAGGTTGCCGAGAATCTCCTTCAACTCTGTTAGTTTTGTCGGGAATAAGCCTTGATATTCACATAGTAACTCGACGACTTTATCCATCGTGGCATCATCCCAATAATCCCCCAGAGACACGTACTTTGGTTCCTCATCTGTACCAATGTTCACCTGTTTCATTTTTAGTGCCATTGTGATGTCAAGATCCTCGATCGTCGATCCTTGAACTTCATGATTCCCTTTTGTTTCCATAATGTTAATGTTTCGGGGATCATCATCATCATCCGCTTGTAGGTTGTAAAATTATAGGGAATGGTTTAACTGATGTGTCCATTGGTTGAACGATTTCTTCTGGTTCTTATGGTAATTTGAAGATAACGGCTTTTACAAATTGCAACACATCGTCAACGGTATCCATCCATTGGTCCTCTAATAATAATGTTAATAAAAACCCTTTGCACAAGATATCCTATTCGCCCGTACCATGTTGGAGCTCTGCCTCAGTATACCAGTTTCTAGGGATGACATCCAGGGTATGATAAAATAAATGTACCCATTCAGGCTAGGGCTCCTCCCCATAGGGCTTTTTCCATTTTGCAAGGTGCCTGCGCGGGTCATCGTGTCCATCATATTTCTCGGTTATTTGTAGTTCTGACCACCCAAATATTAGTTGCATCATCCTTTTGCAGTCCTTCTAGCTTTCAAAGTTCCCTTCATGTGTTCCCCACCAACATGCAGGAGTCGCGTGCAGCACCCATTTTAATGCATCGAACCTCTGGTTTTCTGGTACTACACTCTCATACTGGTGCAAGAATTCATCGATCACTGTTAGTCCATCATAGGTTTGTGGATCCCGCGCCTAGGTGATTATGCAACGTAGGGATTTGGTCATCATATTACAATTTAGCATCGTCACTTCCCTTAATCAATTGTGCCATTGCTCATCATCTTCGTTGGCCTCTGACAGACAGGATTCTGCGAGCCTCCACGGGGTACTTTCATATACAGTAGGGTGTAACTGATCCTGGTTCTGCGAAGTTATTTTGTAGATACAATCGAGCTCTTGGTCACTTCCATCATTGCACATAGGCTTTGTGTAACGTTCTCCTTCGGCGGGGTTTAATGGCACGATCACACGTAGGGAATTTGTCTCAAAAATCATCTTTCGCTTCTTTAGATTAATAACTCCATTCATATCCATTGCCTAGTCTATTCCATAATGCAGGGTAAGGGTTATTGTCATCCACAATTTCTATTACCTCAAAATCTGTCTGCGTGCTCGCGCCATCAATATCCACTATTACTCTTGTTAATCTTCCCATGGGCAAGATCTTTTGTTGGTTCGCCATTCGTAATTGAATGGGAGACCACTGTAGTGCGAGCTTGCCCATGTGCTCTCAAGTTTTCTTTGGTAATACATTCACGTCCGACCCCAAATCTAAGATTATTTGATCCATTTGATATTCACCAATTTGCGCTGTCAACCTCATTTCCCATCCAGTGCGTAGGGCATGCTTCCCCATTTTTCGGACTATGCATGACTCACCGGATCCTGTGCATCTAGTGATCAATTCTTGTAGCCCTTTGACTACCTTATTATCACACAGTAGTTTCATACATGTCTCTAAAAAGGTAGTTAGCAGCAAGGGGTCTAGATCTATCTCTGGTTGATGCCTACTACCTGAAGTAGAGACCTCCGCGAAGCTCTTCTTAGCTTCCATAAAAGTTTCTTTTGTGCGGTTTAAGTCAAATTCAAGTTCCTTTGTAGGAGCCTTAGTACCCAGGTGTCTTCTTTAGGCTTCTTCCCCTTATCTTCCCCCGTGGTCACACCACTTCTGAGCATCATGTTCACGTTGGGGTCCGCTTCGCGTGGTTCGTATCTCATCATCTGGACGTTTTGCGTCGGAGTGCATTGCAACACCCCTTTTTCGCTCATTTGTGTGATCAATGTCAGACAATTATCATTTCGTGATCAAATTCCTCATAGTATGGGCAACTTCTTCTGGTCGTATTCGTACAGTCGCGCGCGTAGTGCCTGGGTCCTCCATAGTTGTAACAGATTAACTATTCACGCCCTCAGTTGGAAATAATACTGAGAGGGGGGGGGGTGAATCAGTATTATCAAATCAATATAGCTTTTTCATTTCCATATTAAGATTCATATACGCTACTTCAGTTAAGGCAAACTGCGTGTATACGCAACTGTGTGTAATGCAACAAGTGTATATCCAGTAAACTTATGATTCAGTTAGTTGATCCTTTAATGAGTGCATCAGAACATTATTAACTATATGAACAGTAAATAGGAATAGTGAAACAGAACAAATCATCACACATAAGCAACACACATGAACACCATGATATAAGGTGGAAACCCAATGTGGGTGAAAACCACCTACTGCAATTCGTCTCTATCTTCTTTCAATTAGAAACTTCTTTTTACAATAATTATGTACTGGTGCAGTCTTATACCAGTACGCAGGCTGCAACTTGCAGAAGGCTACAACCTCCTCTCGTTCTCCAGCTTCTCCTGGAAGGGAGCTACAACCCCCTTAGCTCTTGTACTAGCTAAGGTACTAGTACGTAGGTGCTGACCTACAAAAGGCTACAACCTTCTTTGTTCTTCTAGGGACCATATTTCATAAATTTTCAAACTGGATCCATAGATACAAAACAATCACCACTACAATACAATCGTCAACTATACCTACATCATCAATCTTTGAATCACCCATTACTAAATCACTGAAATCCTGTCATCAAAACTCAGTTACCAGAACATAGACCAGAGCCCATAACTCTGCAACAACCACTAGAAGCAATAGCAATCTGAAACATCAAATTTCACACTATAAACACTACTTGACTGTGTCAAACCGGTGTGTATATGCACTTTCACCAGAGAGAACCCGCGTACAGATCTAAAGATAATTACTTATACCTTTGCTGCAATTTCCAACTTCAGATATACCTAGAAAATAAGATATTAAGGATAAAACATGCGTCAGTACTCAGATCTACTCATGATCATACCATATAATGATAATGCATTTTAGTCTTCAAGATCCCGGTCCTTCAACCTTTATCAACCGCATAGGAGCCTCCTTGATTCAGATATAGCCAAGCATCACAAACCTAAAACCAGTATACTAGATCTCACACTTCAGCGAATATTCAACACACACTTACACTTCCTTGGCCTAATGATCTTCTCCTTATATAGGTTTAGGCTTCTCTCAATACCATGGTCCAAAACCATGTAGAACCAATACCTTGGACCCAATACCATGGACCAAATACCACGGACCAAAACTTAGTTTTCTAATCTGTATGCGCCTTTCCTTCTGTGATCCTGCGTGTATACGTATACGTGCCTTTTGTTTTGATAACCTGCGTGTATACACACTTTCATCAAGATTAACCTGTGTATAGCTCTCTCTTGACTTGCTGTATTATGATCTGTCATCTGATTGAGTTGCCACCAAGGACAATACCTGTATCATACCTCTGAGTGAGTTGCCATCAAGGACAACACCTGTATCATAATGCCAACACCCTCATCCTGGTCCCATCCCTCCTCGTCCTCGACCGCGCCCTTGGAAGCCACCCCGCGCTATTGCTGCAGCTGGATCAGGCCTTCGCGTTTCCATCTGCACTCGATAGGCTGGAGTTCTATCCATCATTATTTCATAACTTCAACACGTTCGCTCATCATGACCCATTGATCTATAGAAATTACAGTACAATTGCTGTGGAGTCTGGGTATATTTATGCAATAGGTGATAGTTGTCCATCGCATGCTTTCCTCGTACTTGACAAATCGCACACTAGAGAGCGACGAATGCACTCAGACCAGCCGACACCTCTATTCTCAACGGCATCGATGCCCCTCCTACCAAATAGCTCACGAATATAGGATAATGATCCTTATCGTGACCCTATCCCTTACATTTTATACACCACACTTCTTCGCGCACTTCTGGTTGTCGCACCCTATCCTGCTTCAAACTCTATATCTCTAAACGTAGGTTTTGTAGTTGCACGTGGATTTGTTGGACTCCCAGCCATGGATCCTGTATCGGTGTTTCATGCAACCTCATCACCATTTCCAATGCCTTTTCCTGGGTTGAGAGCTTCTGTTGCGACAATGTTGTCCTCAAGTGTGGTGTTAATGACGCCACAAACCACGTGCAATGTTGTGTGTCTGTCAACATCATATTGGCCTCACGGATTGTACCAAGGCGTTTCACTTGGAAGCATCCCGATCTCCTTGAATCCTATAATCGATTACGTCTCCGATTTTTGTCGACTAAACTCTCTGTTCAATGTATTTTGGATTTCTACTATTCCATCATTCGGGTGATCATTTGAGTGTTTGATATAGCAAGTCGCATGCGATCCTTTAGCACACTTACCAATGTGGCCTTTTTAATGTTATCATCTGTAACCCCATGTGCTTCCCATACTGGTTTCACTATGAACCAAAACTGATCGGGATCTTTGTTTCCGACTCCTTTGAATACAAGCACTTGATCTCGTTCGCCATACTAAACCACACTCTGTGCAGAGATCCACACACACTCTTCCTCACTCATTCACAGGGGTGAAATTAACCCTTCGATCCTTTTGAAGTTCCTTATGCTCACAATCTTTCGAGAAAACATCTTTTGGCTTCGCTGTAACTGACAGTTGCATCTATCACAAGTTCAATGATAAACCCTCCGATCCTACCAATATTCAACTTCTTTCTTCGTAGGGTTCCAGCGTTCCGACATCAGACATCCCTTAGGCAAATCCCGGTCCCGGAAACAAAACCATTTGTTGGCTTACTGGGCCCTAACTTAGGTTCATAAGGATTTTTAGCCAAACAAATCTCACACTACCGGCCCTTTCAGCAACAATCCACAGAGCACAAACTGAAGTCTCACCCGAGGTAGTATGGGAGGGTGATGGAATCAGGTTTCCACACCCTAGGGATGTCTTCATGAGGTCTGGAGGATTCGCAACCCAATCTATGCACTTATGATGTTCCGCGCAGTAGTCTGGTCTTTGCGAAGATCTGCAAAGGGGCGTTTCTTAGATCCTTAGTCTTATTGCAGTTATTATATTATAGATCTGATTTATTCTTTAAGGTCTTTAAGTGCACATTTAACAGTTAAACCCAGTGCGTGCAATCATAAATCTTAAATATACATCATAAAATCCTAACATAGGCATAAACATTCAGATCTGCGATCAGATACACAATAATTCAGAAACACTTAACTTTATTAATCTTTCATTCAATACAATCCAATTTCCACCCTGTGCACACAGCTGCAGGGGTCCGCGCACACAGTTGCGGACTCTACCAGGCCTCTGCGCACACAGCTGCAGAACCTACTCTAACCTCTACCTGTGACTCAAACTTACAGACTTAGATTACCCTTGCTTCACAAACCCATATGATTTAGATCCCCATTACAATTATCATCCAAAAACTATCTTCTAAACCTAGAGCCTTGCTCTATTTATACATTTCCATGGTCTGCAGACCATGGGCAAGCCGACACCTTCTAGATTAACCTATAACAATTTAGGGCGGACTACCCTTGGACTTTACCCCATTACAATTCGCGCTTTGCATACTTCGCGGTACCTTTACCATACTTTTACCCAAAATTGCGAGTTTTGAGCCCCAAAACCATTATGCGGGGGAGGTCTGCTACCCAACACTAAACTTGGCTGCCCTTCTGCAAGATATTTTATACCAGCTACAGGATGGAGTGACGACATAACTCCGCGCTAGGGAGGGACGCACAATGAAAATGCTAATTGAACAACGAATCAACATCAAATAGCTTAGCCTACAACGTGATGAAGCGGTGGCTTAGAATCAGTAGTTGGAGCAGATCGTAGAGGAAGCATGTCACTACGTCCCAGAACTGGAAATTGCGACAGATCTGCCAGTAGGAATGCAGATCAATTGGCCAGTGGATTCCGCAAGGCGAAGGAGGAAGCTACAAGGATCTAGCTTGACCTCAACTTGCAAATTTCTGAACTACGATTAAAGGCATAGCCCTCCACGCCCCCAGAAGTTCGAGATCAATGTGCCGGCAATATCCAAAAAGGGTTGGAAGAAATTGAACATGCAGCACAGAGCTGCACCACATTGTTGGAAGAATCCTTCGGGGTCCTCACAACCTTACAGGAGGACCCCAGCATACAACGATTGGAAATAGAGGCATAGGAGATTCAAATGCAATATGATAGCATGCGTGGGACAACGCAGACAATGGTCCTAACTCAGCGGCTCGCGAGGTTACAACAGGAAAAGGCATTGAAGGAGTAAGTGGACGCAACGCGCCAAAAAGAGGCAGTACTTGAAGCACGCACCCTGTCGTGGATTGATGAGGCCTTCCTCATCACGATCGACATCGAAGGAAAACTCACGCAACTGAAAGCGATGCATGACTTGAGACTGGGATTTGACCTTGACAATGAGCATTTAGACGAGTGAGCAAAACGGATCCATTGGAAGGCAGAGCAATGCACTACTGATCTTCACGCAGCACAAGCATAGCTGGGTGGACTTCACACGAAGATCGCCGCGCCAGCAAAGTGACTCGAGATGAGTCACGATAACTGTGTTGGGGGCCTGTTGGGCTGCAGATCCCCCCATATTATGTTTTTTGGGCTTGAAGCCCGAATTTTGGTCAAGTGAAATGTAAAGACCCCATGAAATGCAGGCGCGGAGTGCGAGAGTCTAGGCTTGTCCACCCTAAAATAATGTAATTTAATGTATGATATGTTGGCCTACCCATGGTCCGCGGACCATGGGATTGTATAAATAGAGTGAGGCTCTAAGTGTAAAGTCAATCCTAGCTTTGAGAAGAAACAAATAGTTTTCGATGATGAATTAGCTCTGAGTCTATAAGTCCGAGTCTTGGGTTGTAGTAGTAGGAAGAGGCTCTGCAGCTGAGTGCGCAGAGGCCTGGTAGAGTCCGCAACTTTGTGTGCGGACCCCTGCAGCTGAGTGTGCAGGGCAGAGTTGGGATTGTACTTGGACAGAGAATTAATAAAATATAATTTGATTATGAAATATTGTGCGTCTATGCTTCTATTATATTCATCTCTTTACAAATTTATGATTGTGCGCACTTGATATGAATGTTGAATGATTAATGAGTATGTTGGGCCCACATTATTAATTTAAGATATGTAATAATAACACAGTAAGGATAAAGGAAATAGACAACACCTCTACGTGCTCTTTACAGGGCTGCGCGGAAGCAGTTGCACAAGTTGCGAAGGATAGACGGTTGCGCGGAGCAGTGCAAGCATGCAGGCTTGGTTCGTGAACATCCTAGACTTCATCAAGACATCCCTAGGGTGCAAGAACCTGGTTCCAGCACCCTCCCATACTACCTCGGGTGAGACCTCAGTCTGCGCACCGCAGACTGTTGCCAAAAGGGGCGGTAGTTTTGGGATTTGTTTGGCTAAATCACTTCTAAACCTGGGTCAGGCCCCAACAAGCCAACATTTAGGATTAAGAATCCTATGTAAATATTGTAAATAACTAAATAAGAGAAGTTGGAAGACGAAGAGACATTGGGAGATGAAACCCAATATTTTCCCTCTCCTTGTATATAGCCATATTCTATCTTAATGCAAAAGAAACAATTTCATTAGGATTTACTCCTAGCTTGACATTGAAGAAGAAACTATTTTTTGTAGGAGAGATGATGGAGGGAAACTACAAGTTAGTGTTTGATTATAAAGAGTGATTAATCATGGATAATTTGAATCAAAATGCAGTTGTAACAAGAGGTGAAATGACTGAAGACAAAATTCTCAAACTCTCCTTTGATTCGAGAAATTCATAGAGTTTGAATGTAACAAAGGAAGCAAATAGTAAAGTTTGGCATTTAAGGATGGTACATTTGAATTTTCAAAGTTTGGTGCTACTACGAAAGCAGAACATGGTGAATGGTCTTTCTTATATCAAGTTGGATGATGAAGTATGTGAAGGGTGTGTTTTTTGGAAACAACACAGGGAAATTTTATCAAATAGAACATGGTAGGCTAGAGAACATCTAGCATTGGTGCATTCGGATTTGTGTGGTACAATGGAGATTGTTTCTTTTGCAAAGGCACACCATTTTCTCACTTTCATTAATGATTATTCTGAGAAGACTTGGGTATGTTTTTTGCAGGATAAGTCTGAAGTATTCTCTCACTTTCTTGAGTTTAAGGCTTTAGTTGAAACGCAAAGTGGTTTGAAAATTATCACCCTAAGAATAGATAATGGGGGAGAATACAAGTCAAATGAGTTTCTTAATTATTACAAGTAAAATAGAATAAAGTGAGAGTTTACCAATTCATATTCTCCTTAACAATGGAACTAAGGAGAGGAAAAACGAGACTATAGTTGAGATGGCTCAGAGCATGTTAAAAACTAAGTCTCTTTGAAATGAGCTTTGGGCTGAAGTAGTACACACAACAATATACACTCTTTATTGATGTCCTACAAAGGCAGTGTTGAATTTGACTCCAAAATAAGCATGATTCAGATACAAACCAAGTGTTGCGCATATGAAAGTTTGCTATTGTACTACATATGCAAATGTTCCTAGGGAAAAGAGGAGGAAATTGGATGATAAAAGCATGAAATGTATCTTTACTGGATACAACTGTTGGGTAATTTAATAGACCTTAAATTACTTCATTAATTTTCAACCAAGGTTTGTGTACTTTTGAAGTGTATGTGCACCATATATGCCAGGAATTATATTTTTGGATGAAATTGATCTAAGTATGGATAGATGTTAAATGAGATTAAAGAGTTGTCACACACATGTTCTTTCCATTAAAGCTACATCAAAACCAAATGGAAAACTGAATTTAAAATTAACCTAAAACTTGAAACCTCAATTTATTGTAATTGCAAAATTGAAAGTCTATCTCTAATTGCGAAAGGAAATCTTAATGCTAAGTTGCAGAAAAGAGATCTTAATACTAATTGAAAAATTGAAAGTTTAACACTACTTTGCAAAAGGAAGTCTTAACACTATTTGCATAAAAGGAAACTTAACTCTAAATTGCAGAAAAGGAAATTCTAACTATAAATTGCAGAAAGAAATACTAATACTAATTACTTGTAGAAGGAAGGTAAATCAAATGAGAAATCATTACTTAAAGTGATTACTAATGTGTGCTAATAGCTTTGAAAAACCATCTACTCATCATCCATGAAATTTAACTGCTTCATAAAACTAAATTGCTTGAACAAAACACATTGAAAATGAATCTTTTTGTATTTTCCTTTTATGAGTGTTGTGGAAGTGAGACAACAGGTAATTAGAAAACAATATGAAATGTGGCTATTCAAAGAGAAAACTACATGAAATTGCGAAGTGAATGCAAGATATCTATGAAATTGCAATGTAAACAAAAACTAACTACCCTTACAACTCTCTAATGGGGTCCCCATGAGTGTAAGTCAGTCATTGATCAAATGATTGCTCAACCACACATTCGAAAAGAGAAACAGATTATTATATTAATCCGTAGAAGTTGCTTAAAACAAAGCTTGCAAATACTGAAACAAACAATGACTAACTTTGTTTTTGGTCTTGCCTCACGACTTTTATACAATTCTTCATCGAACTAATCTAAGTGTCCTTTGTCGAAAATCAATTAAACTAATCTGCCATCTAAGAAGTACACTTAAATTAAGAGTCTATCTCCTCATGATTTTATACTGGAAGAGAAAATCATGATGGATTCTTCTTGAACATGTCTTCACGATCAAACAAGTCTTCTCCACGCTCGCTTGATCTCCTATCAAAATTCACTTGACTGCTGAAATGTTATAGCCAGGGTTTAAATTTTGATTTGAATTTTAGATCTTTCGATCTCTGTATCTTGCGAGATCATGATGATAGGTGGACATCCATGTGGGGAACATTTTTCATCTATAGGTACTTTTCATTTCCTCATTGGTGCATTGAAACCTGTCTAACCATGGAGATGGATGCAAAATTCGATATTAGCTACGGAATGAGAATGATTATGTAGTTGTAGAGATGTTTTAATTATAATTCACAATGAAAAAATAGACTATAAAACATGTATGATTAATACCTTTTATATTATTGAGTAAGTCTTTGATGACCTTGATTAGGCAGCAACTACAACAAGATGGTCACAAAAAGGTAAAGGAGAGGGGAAATGGGTAGTAAAAAAGAGAACAATTTCGGACTTCAACAATAGTATTGAAACAATAAGTTACAGGTTGTTTGATCCTCAGGAAAAGAAGGTGATAATAAAAAAATATGTTGTGTTTGATGAGCAAGGACTCTATCTTCCATAACATGTATAGTTTGAATTGAGAAAAAATGCAGTGGATATTGGTGATGAATCAATTCCAAGTCAGTAAAGATAGATGAAGTTAAGAAGAAGCCTAAGTGGAATGAAAGGGGTCATTCAAAAAGAAATATGTTGGATAGAAATTTTGAAAAAAAGGGTTAATAGATCTCAAAGTTCTCTAGTGAATTACGCACTTGTGGTGCAAAGTAATGAAAACGGATGGACCACAGAATTACACAGAAGCATCAAGAAAGAAAGAATGGAATGAAGCTATGGAAGCATAATTAAATTCCTTAATGAGAAATGATACATGGGACTTGGTCAAATTACCAAAAGGAAAATATGTAATTGGCACTAAATGGGTTTACAAAACCAAGTATAAATCAGATGACACAATTGATAAGTATAAGGCTTGTTTAGTTACAAGAGGTTATGCATAGAGGGAAGGCATTGATTATACTAAGACATTTTCCCTAGTGGAAAAGTTGGATACAGTCAGGGTAGTTCTTGCATTAGTTTCTCAATACAAATGGACAATTTTTTAGATGGATGTTAAATCATTTTTTTTAATGGTTATGTGGATGAAGACATTTATGTGGAGAAGCTTGAGGGTTTTGAAGTGATAGGAAAAGAAGATTGTGTTTATAAGTTGAAGAAGCCCTTGTATGGCCTTAAGCAACATAAGGGCTTGGTATTCAAGAATTGATAAGTATTTTCAGCATCATGGCTTAATTAAAAGTTTATCTGAGCCCAATCTCTATATCTTTAAGTCAGGATAGGACATTCTGATAGTTGTCTTATATGTTGATGATTTGATCTACATAGGCAACAATGCTAAATTATTTCAAAGATATAAGTCGCATATGATTGTTGAGTTTGAGATTACATACCTTGGTGAGTTTCATTATTTCTTAGTTATTGAAGTTTGGTAGAAGGAAGATGGTATATCATGTCACAAACTAGGTATACTTGGGACTAAATAAATTTAGAATGTTGAGTTGCAAGCTAGGGGAAACTCCTTTGGAAGTTGGGTTGAAATTATATGGACATGAGGACTCCAATTTAGTTGATGTTACTTTGTATCGTCAATTGGTTGGAAGTTTGATCTACTTAACGACAACTTGACCAAATATTTCTATTGTAGTTAGTATGGTATCGAGATGTATGGTAGAACATAAGGAATCACATTGAAAAGAAACTAATAGGATTTTAAGATATTTATATGGTACAATTGGTTATGGTTTGATATAAAAATCTACAAAAGATTTGAAGTTGACTGGTTATATGAATTCAAATTGGGTTGGATGCATGAATGATAGGAAATCAACTTCAGGATATTCATTTAACATGGGTTCAAAAATAGTTGCTTGGAGTATTAACAAGAAACCCACAATTTCTCTCTCCATTGCAGAAGCAGAGTATTAAGAAGTAGTGACAACAACTTGCAAAGAAGTTTGGTTGAAACAAATTCTAGAAGATCTACATGAGCAACAAAAGAAACCCACTCAGTTGGTATGTGATATTCAAAGTTCTATTCAAATGACCAAGAACGGAATTTTCATAAGAAGACCAAGAACATTGATATTCAATATCATTTTGTTTGATATTTGGTTCAACAAGGAGTGATGAAGATCAAGTACTGCAAAACAA
This sequence comes from Pinus taeda, assembly GCA_000404065.3. Taxonomy (NCBI): domain Eukaryota; kingdom Viridiplantae; phylum Streptophyta; class Pinopsida; order Pinales; family Pinaceae; genus Pinus; species Pinus taeda. Next base: position 13,717 of record APFE030976399.1, read on the forward strand.
ATGAGTAGGTAGCTGATATATTCACCGAAGCACAATATAAGGAAAAGTTCTGCAAATTCAAAGATGATATTGGAATATTCCCAAATGGACATTATGAGGGAGAAATGTTGGAATAGTGATTCGTTTGTAATTATTGTTAAGTTGTTATTTTGAGTAAGATAAATCTAGAGATATTTGTGGACTGATTGATGGCGAATTATAGGAGATGACAGATTCCCGAGACCTATACTCTCATGTACAAATATATATCTTTGGTAATGAAATAATTTTAATTGAGTGTCATTATTGTTGAATATTTTTCTCTGTTATTTTGGTAATGTTTTTCTTCACCTTAGTAATAACTTGTCTAGCTTACTAAAAAGAAAATTCTAAGGTGAGTATATAATATATTCATAACAAATTGAATTTCGATGAACAAATATCACCTCTCTTACTTAAATAACCAATCATAATAACATAATAATTATACAATTAAACTTTTCATCTTGTATGTACTAAAATTTCTTAATGAAAATATATGATTGAAGCTTTTCCATCCTCATCTTGATGTTTATATTCTAAATATTTAATTGTGGTTTTGGGTTCCATAAAAATACATTCAATGCATCAAGAAAATATGGTGAGAAGTGTCTTTTCAATGTTAAGATTAGGTAGATGGATGACAGATGATGGGGGATATAATGTTCCTACTTCATGATGTTATGTCTAACTAGTTTCGATTCTAGGTCTCTGTAGAGCTTACTCATTTTTCTCTCTCTTAGAGTTTTTATTGGGTGTCTTATTTCTCACTGGTTTTCAATCCCAATAATGAATGGCGCTCTGCAAGGGGGGAGGGGGGGGGGGGGGGGGGTGGGGCGAGCGCGGGGGGGTTGGACACCCTCCTTCCATAATGTGGTGGCTAGAAAAATATCTTCAAGATCGCATCAAGGATATTAGTGTGGAGGTAGTGTTTCTCCTTCTGATCTATGAGTTTTAGGAGCAAAATGACAAGAAAATTTGAAGGGAAAACGTATCCATAGAGCGCCTCATAACCCAAAATTCACCATTCCTCCAAAATTCTTGGAAGACCATTATAAGAGAATGAATGATCATGTGTTTATCTATAAATTTATTGGAGGTGAGCCAATAGAAAAGGAATTGGAAATGCAGATATTGCAAAAATGGTAGCTAAAAGGAGAAATTGACATAAGGATGGGAGCAAAAGGATTTTTCACTGTAATATTCTCTAATTTGGAGGACAAGATTAGGGTTTTAGAAGGTGGTCCTTACTTTTATAACAATTCATGTCTATACATTCGTCACTGGGAGGAATGCTTCAACCTAGATGAAGAAGAGTTTTTGTCTACTCCATTATGAGAGATTGTATTCTTTACCTGTTGATTTTTGGATTCTTGAAATATTGGAACGTATTGGTAAAATTTTAGGCCAATTTGTTAAAAGGTCTGAAATTACCCATCATGGAAGGAATATGCCTTATGATCTCCTCTGTATCTACATGAATATTTCCCACTTGCTGCCAAAATCCATAGACCTGGACTATCAAGGTGAAATCTGGTCTAATCCGATAGATTATGAACATGTTCCTTTTTGCTGCAGACTTTGTCATGAACATGGCCATCTATTTCATGACTACCCAAATAGGAATAATGGTCAAGAGAGTGTTGAGTCAGTGGGATCTAAGGGTTTTACAAAGGCACCCATGAGAAAGCGAAATCTCAGAACTTGAAATGAAGTGATGCAACTAGCACTCACATATAAGAGTGTTTTTGAGGCCTTAGAAGATATGGATGAAGATCATGGAATAGGGGGGTAAAATGATGTGCCTGTGTTATAAAAGGCCCTAAAGGGTCAAAAAAATAAACCCCCTCCAATACGGAAGTCACTTGAAGTTGAAGAGAAAACATTTGAACATAAATTCCTAGATTTGTCGGGGATTGAAGAGGTGGTACAATTATCAAAACTACCTCCAAGGGATATCCTTGAATAAGAAAGTCTTTTGGTAGGCATTCTTAATGAGTGGGCTGAATAGGATTTGGTAGAACAATCTAAGGCACAACAAGATCAATATGAAACTATGTTCATTGACTAGAAAACATGTCAAAGGCACAATTCAAAGGATAAATATAGTATTTGATTGATGCAATATTTCAAAGAGAAAGGCAAGGAGTTGCCAATTAAATATCTAGTGAAAGACAATAAGCGTAAAGTAAGAAAGTCGAAGAAAGAATTATTATAGAATGTCGGGGAGGAGATGGTTAACTTAGGACAAGCTAATGTAATTCCACTGTTCTTTCCACCTTCTCAAAAACCTGCAACATGAAGATTCTTTCATGGGATATGAGGTTTTTAAATAGTAAAGGAAAGCAAAGACATATGAGAGATAGATTAAAGCAGGAAATGTTGGCATTGGTTCTTCTACAAGAAATAAAAATTGCTTGGAATAAAGTGTCAGTTATTTGTGATAGTTGTTGGAAGGGAAGTCAGTTTACATCCTTAGATGCGCAAGGTAGTTCAAGTGGCTTAGCCATCTCATGGAACCCTTTGGAAGTAGTCTTTTATGATTGGTTTGTTAGCCCTCACATTTTTACAAGTTTCTTTCAATACTTAGGTACAACATAACAAGTTGTTTTAACAACTATGTATGGGCCTCCAACCCCTGGTGAAAAATTTTCATTTTTTAATAGATTATAGACCCATCGAAGGGTATTCTCTAACTCTTTATGGATTTTGCGTGGTGAATTCAATATCATTCATTCATTGAAGAAGAAAAAAGGAGGGTTATGTAAGTTAGACCATATCTTGATGGTACTTAATGATCTAATAGAAAGACTGCACCTAGTGGACATTCCAACTATCAATGGTATTTTCACTTGGAATAATATACATGGTGGTCGTAATCATATTACTACTTGCTTAGATCATTTTTTGATTTCATAACAGGTGATGTGCAAAGATATATTTATTGAATCTGCTATTTTTCCTTGCCTTAGGTTTAATCACTGACCACTTCTAATAGAGATAGACTTAAAGGAAGCGCCCAAAAATCATCCTTTTCGGTTTGAGAGTTTCTAGTTACGGGAACGTGATTTTGTTGATAAGCTTAAAGATTGGTGGGAGGAGATTAAAGTCTCAGGTAAGGATAAAATGCACTCACTCCAATTTAAACTTAAAGCACTCAAATCCCAGACCAATCTCTAGAATACCAAATAATTTGTCAATATTTTTTGAAGGGAAAATAAAATTGGAAGTTAGGATGTAGGAATTACAACAATGTTTGATATTGGAAGGATGAACAATAGAGTTAGTTATGGAGGAAAGTCCAACCTTACACAAACTGGAAGAACAATGAAAACAAGAAGAAGCTCTCTGGAGGAAATAATATCGAATACATGGTTAAAGGAAGGAGAACAAAATTATAAAAAAAATTCATAACTCCATGCTCCAAAGGCATCATAATAACATGACTTTTTCCCTTTTATGGAGAGATGGTACCCACAAAATTAATCATTAAGATATAGTGCATGAATTGGTGGATTATACCCATTACATATTATCAAAGCCTCCTTCAAATCATCAATCTAATATTAATAATATTCTAGAGAGTGTTCCTTGAAATATAAGTCAAGAACAAAATTTAGCATTGTTGCAGCCTCTCTCTTTCCAAGAGGTAGAATCAGTGATAATGGAAATGCCACATAATAAATCACTAGGATCGGATGATTTTACTTCTGATTTCCATCAAGCATCTTGGTATTTTCTTGGATGAGATATTCATGAACTAGTAGAGGAATTCAGGTTAACTCAGTCTATATGGAGTGGCCGCAATGCTACTTTCATTACTTTGGTTCCCAAATTAGAGAATTCTGAGGATCCTAGTGGGTTTCACCCAATGTCTTTATGTAATAATATTTATAAATTGATTTCAACTATTATTGTAAAATTCCTAAAACCACTCATGTCTAGGTTAATTTCACCACAACAAACTGATTTTGTAGAAGGAAGGAAAATAGCTTATGGTATCTTTACAATTCAGGAAATTCTTCACTCGTTGAGATCTAAAAGGAAACTATGTATGTTGATAAAGTTAGACTTGTCAAAATCCTATGATAGTCTCAATTGGGATTACCTCATACATGTATTAAATGCTTTTGGCTTCTCTTGGTAGTAGATTTCTTGGATTTTATCTCTTATTTCAACTCCTTTTTTCTCAATTATGTTTAATGGTTCTCCTTCTCCTACATTTAAATCATCTCGAGGATCGCGACAGGGTGATCCCCTATCTCTATTCCTATTTATATTAGCTATGGAAGGTTTTGGAATAATTGTTTCCAATTCATGTGATTTTGGAGCTTATTAAAGGTTTATGCCTATATGGGGAAGACCTACCAGTTACTTACCAACAATTTGTAGCTGATGTTTGTTTGTTTGGTCCTCCAACTCGCAGGGAAGTCAAAGGAATACAAACAATACTGCAGAGTTTTATGGTAGCTTCCAACACATTTTTCAACAAGGATAAAACTAGTATCTTCTTCTTTAATTGCAAAGAGCCAATTCAATGTCATCTCACCAAGGTGCTAGAATTCCATAGAGCTCAACTTCCATCAAAGTATTTTGGTGCTCCACTGGTTTTTTACCTAAACGTCTTTTTGTTTGGCAGGATCTATTAACAAAAATGTCCACTAGAGTAAACAATTGGACTTTCCGTGCTCTGAATTCTGCGGGAAGGTTAACTCTCACAAAATATGTCTTATAGGTGATCCCTGTTTATCGGCTCACATTTATGCCCATTCCTAAGATTGTATGTGGTAAGTTTCGAGGATCATGGGGGAAGTTCCTATGGCAATGATCAACAAAGGAAAAATTCTAGACGTTAGTAGGTTGGGATAAATTAGGGAAACCCAAATCCTCTGGAGGTTTGGGTCTTTGAGACCCTAAGAAGATGAGTAAAGCCTTTGGTGCTAAAATATGGTGGTTGTGGGTGAAAGGAGGACACAAACTATGGAAGCAAACATGGATGAGAAAATATGCTCCCTTAGATAAAAACAGTGATTACACATCAACTTGTCAATAAGGGGTTTAAACCGATGGGAATGGGTGTAAATTAATAGGGATATGGTGCGAAAACATGCATTTTGGGATATCAAAGCAAGAAATATGACCAGATTTTGGGACGAGGCGTGGCAACAAATTCCATGCCTGTCAGAAAATAAAAATTTGAGGTCTCTCAAAATTTTCACAACAAATCTGGGTGTAGTCCATGTTGCAGACTTTTGGAAACAATTAGAGGACTCTGATTCTTGGAGATCCTAGAAATTGAAGGACGATTGGCCTCCATCCTCTCAGGATCTTCTTTGGGTGTTATTGAATTAGAATATACATGCAAGACTAATTCACATTTCCAATAGCAATGATATCACTCATTGGGGACGTCTTCTAAAAGGCTCATTTTATGTTAAAGAAGTGTATTCCATTGGACTGAATCATGAGGATATGGAGAAATATAAAATATGGAGTTGGACTTGGTCAATTTTTTGGTGGCAAAATATTTCCACCTTTTTGTGGTTGATTGCTTGGTAGAGACTTCTTACAAGGGAGAGCATACATAAAAAAGGCTACGAAGGACCCTCGATATGTTTTCTTTGTGCAAAAGAAGAGGACATTGTGAACCATTTATTTTTGGATACTATATTTTCTTTACAAGTCTGGGATATTCTTTGCAATATTTTTGGTGTTGAGCATCCTACTAGTCCTAATATTCAAATGATATTGGCTTAAGGATCCCTTCCTAAATTCAAAAACCCTATTGTTCATAGAGCTTGGTAATTAGCGGTTGGATTTATTTTATGGAATTTATGTAAAGAGCAAAATGGTAGGATATTTAAATAGAAGAAACACTCTACTCGGATGGAATATGAGGTTGAATTATTGAGGGAAACAATTCTAGTTTCAAGATTGTCCCCTGGATATTGGGAAGTGAAAGATTTAGAAGTGATTATTTTATGTAAACTCAACCTTAACAAAGTGATGCTCCTTGCAACCTATGGATCACAACAAGCGACGCTTCTCTTGTTAATATTTGTTATGTGCCCCCTCCTCAGAACTTTATCAAGTTAAATGTTGATGTGGATGCAAAGGGTAACCTAGTTTTAACAAGTATTGGAGGCATTTTCTGGGATGAGTCCTTTATTCCCTTAAGGGCCTTTGTGATGAGTTATAGGATTGCTCGTAATAACCTAGCTGAATTCTTGTCATTATAAACAATTCTTAAGATAGTTATCAAGGAGGGATTTAAGTTGCTTAAGGTTGATGGTGACTCACTGTTGGTCATTCAATGTATCTGACAATTTCTACATGGTCATTCTGTTTCTAAGATTATATAGAGCTGGTGTTTGCTGGGGGTGGTGAATGATATCAATAGTTTGCTAGCACATTTGAATATATTATTGTTCAACACATCAGATGAGTAGGGAAAAAAGTTACAGACGTTTTGGCTAATATGGGATACCGACCAAAGGATTTCCATTTTGATGAACCTTGGCCCTTAAAGGGATGGCCTGAAGAAATGTAGAGTCTATTGAAATTAATTGATTTGGATATTGCATCCGTAATTGAGGAATCCTTAATGGGGGTGCGATCCTAGAGAATGTGTTTATTGCATTGTTTGGAAAATGTGCATCAATACACTTGGCTCGATTTGATAATGGCATGGAATTTGTTTTATATGAATACTTGGGGGCATAAAATTGCATCAACTTGCTATAAATGCATGGCAGATGGTAGAGGGTAGCCATAGTACATCAAGAGGTTTGGTGGTGGTAAGGGTGTACCTTTACCTCGCCAATTTTGGTGATCTCTGGTTAAGTCTTTATAGTGTCGTTTGGCTGAGTTTTTATGTTGTTTCAGTGCTTCTGCGTTGTATTGGAATATTGTTTGGAGTCGAGGTGGATGCGTTTAGTTCTGGTCCATGCTTTTAAACATATTATTGGTAGTAAGGATTGTTTGGAGTCTGGGTGGAGGCATTCAGTTCTGGTTTGTGATTACAAGCATACTCATGCTAACGTTGGGAAAATGTTCTTAGTTCTTTTCCTACACTTCTCAACAAGTGGTCTTGTGTTTGAATTGGTGGTTGTCCTTTCAAATTCAACCATCCAAGACCACGAATTCACAGACTAGGAGCTCATATTTGTAGTTTGAAGTTTTTTTGGGTTATATGTATTTTCGTCTCCAGCTTTTTCAGTCACTTTTGAGGTTTTCTTCATGGTGGAATTTGATAGTCTTCTACAATGTTCATGGTTGATGGAACTTTATATGTTTTGGCTACTGGTGGGGTCGTCATCAGCTCATATTATTCCTTATTCATGTCTCCTAGAAGGTACAATCTATCTTTGAGTCTTTGCCTGGATATGTTTCTTTCTACAGGGGTGACAAACTGTTTTAGTTGGTCATGGTGTGCTTTGGGAACAATGTGTGTTTGGGCACATTGAAGATTCCTTCTGTAGAAATGGTGTGTTGTCTCTATGCCTCATCATTTGTCTTCAACACTTCACATTGTTTAACGATTATATTTTTACTTGTCTTGTTGTTTGTCTTGAAATGCCTCACTCATGGGATTTATTGTCAAATTGTAAAAGTCATCTTTGATTAGTTGTTGTGTTTGGGGTTTTAGTTTCCATATGTATAATACCAATCTGAATTAGTTGGTATTGAGGTGTGCGTTAGGAAGCAAAATATTAACAATGTCATTTTGGTCTCTTGCATTATATGTAAGCCTTTTTTGATTAATGAAAATCATTCGTATTAACCTAAAAAAGAATGTGGTGAGAAGTGTTGTATTTAGTTTTAAAATATAAATTATGAAAAAATTGTCTTGAATTGTGAGTTTTTTTTAAGATCTCAAAATGACCTAAATTTAACATTGGAAAATAATAATGGAGATAACTAAAGTGTAATGATGTTTTCTTTCATAATTCAAAATTAACCAGGTATAATATTAATTGGCAAACACGACGAGAAAACTTAAAAAGTATAAATGCACAAATATTGTCAACCTAGAAAATCCTATCTAAACACATCAACTTGATTTAGTTGGAAGGTCACCTTAAGTTTCTCCATAATCCTAAGGGTTGGAGACATCATTTTTCCAGGGTTAAAGGAGGGGCCTACATATCATGGGCGATACTTACCAATTTTTTGTAAATAATGATCAATGACATGCGAACTCCATTTAATCAATTTTGGGGATTAAGAATTTCTTCGCGAGATTCCCTGTTTCACTTTCTTAGTACATAAATGCATTTGACATCCTTTTAATGAAATTGCTCCTTTCTATGAACATCATCAAAATTAACACACAAAACATATTTGCACAAATCCACCTTGTCATTCATCGAAGGTACATCCACTCTATAAGAGATGCCACCTTTGATAAATAGCTAGCCGCACATTATGGGACTAATAAAAAATCTCATATAGATATGAGTTAGTACGAGCAAGTCTACCTATTTAGCTTGGTAAGCACTAACGCAAAGCCACTCTACTTAAAATATAAGTGTGGACACAATGTCACCTATATGTTTCTTACATTTCCCTAACCAAATTACAACAACAATTTTATGTAAGACAACCTATATATATATAAACAAAGTTATATTATCCATAAAAATATGGATCAAAATTTCATCAAACTAAAAATCATATAAATCATTATTTATTTTGTTTTTTTAATTATGGTAAGTCGATAACTTATTAGAGTAATTTAAGTGAGGCCTAAAATTAAACCTAGTAGCTACCACTATAACACCAAGAGTTATCCAACATCCCATAAGTCAAATATACCAGAAAATTATAACTTAACAAGAGCTAGCTCCCACTATAACGCCAAGAGTACATCCAATAACTCATAAACCATATATATCAAGAATTTATAACTTAGCAAGAGTCAAGGCTCCATGAGGGTGGGAAAACCTACTCCATGAACAAAGATGTCCCTCTTTGGGATTTGAAACTGGGTAAAGAGAATAATATCTTATTATATCAACCACTTAATTATTCCACGAAAAAACTACTTCATAAATCACTATCAATAATTTTTTTAAAATTTTTTTATGAGATACTAATATTGATGAAGATTAAATTTTCAATTTTATACCTTCAACCATTTTCTCTTTTAACGATTTGCATAAATTTTTAACCTAAATCACATTTTAATAAGCAATTTACCATGAAATTCCATCCTCATTATAAGCATCAAATCTCTTTACAAAACATTTTCCAAATAAAAAATCTAACATTGTAGTCTTCTCTAATTCCTTAGGATAAAGGTTGTAACCTATCAAAACCAACGAAATCTTGCACTATATCCAATCTCGGCAAAGCTCTCTTTGCACATGGTGTGCACATGGTAGAGAGATAAACATGATCTAATAAAACCGTTTTGATTACATAATTATGAATATGCCATGTGCATTGATTAAACAAATATAGGAATTGATTCATACATCACTGCATTCCAACCCATTATTCCCTTGAAGTAAGCATTTATATTTTAAGATCCAATCTTCCTTATACGAGGAATAATGATAGAGACAAAGATCAAGAAAGATCATAATATCTTGTTTCAAATAAATTTTTTATAAGTGCTTCAGGTAGATTATAGATTAATGAATATTATATTTACAAAAAATATCTTGGTAATTTATTCAAAGGGATCAATTTTCATTGATTCATTAACAAATTTAATTCAAAAATCTTCGAAGATCATTGATTTCATAACTTCTTATTAGCAAGGTACTTTAACAATTTTTTGGAAAGTTTTCCAGCTTATTTCTTATCAAATTTGTTTAGAATTTGATAAAGATTTATTAAAATCACAAGTTTGATAAGTGAACAAATCACCATTGAAATGACCTAAAGATTTTTGAGGGTGTTGAATCCATATATGCAGTAAAAAATCCAATTTATACAACACAAATCAAGATGTTGGGACATCTTTCGGTATTAATCACATCCAGAGCTTTTTGTTGACGCGTTTCGAACCATCCAGTGATCACTATTTAATCTGTTGCCATGATCTGACTCTACATCTTGTCCTGATGACAAACCACACTAGATGGTTCGAAACGCGTCGACAAAAAGTTCTAGATGCGATTAATACCAAAAGATGTCCCAAAATTCAAAAGGAGTTGTCTTTCGTGCGACTTTTTGAACTTTTTGGTGCCGACATTTGGTGGAAAAATTTGAGGTGAAATTTTGATTTTTGTTATTTAAACTGGTTTTTTTATTGTATATATGGATTCAACACCTTGAAAAATCCCTAGGGCACTTAGATTGTGGATGATTTACCTATCAAACTTGTGATTTCAATAAATTCCTACCCGATTTTACAAAAATTAGACTGGAAAAACCCACTTGAAAAGCTTCCAAAAAGTCGCATTAAAGACAACTCACATTCAAAATATGGATCACAGAAGCCTAAATTCGGAAACAAATAAAGATTTGGCTTATAATATTTTTTATTGAATTCCGGTCAGAAATATGTCAGAAATTCCAAAAAATCACGCTTAAAGACTACTCCCTTTAACAATGAAAAATCGACCAACACTTAAAACTATCTTGTTCTAAATGATAAAATAAATTATTTTAATTGTATTTATTATTTAATTACAATTTATTTATTTTATTTTATTATTATGAATAATTTTAATTTTAAAAAATGTTCATATTTAAATAAAATTTCATAATTATTTTTTATTATTTTATTGAATAATTGATGTTATTTCTTTAATGGTTATATATTTGATTAGCCATTTTAATAATATTTTTTTCCTTAAGTATGAACAAGTTTTAGTTTTATTATGATTTTATTGTGTAGAGAAAATTTTAGTTATTTAGAATAATTTGATGATAGTTTATAAAGGGTAAGTTTGTAACCTATCAAAACCAACGAAATCTTGCACTATATCCAACCCCGACAAAGCTCTGTTTGCACATGATGTGCACATGGTAGAGAGATAAACATGATCTAATAAAACCGTTTTGATTACATAATTATTAATATGCCATGTGTATTGATTAAACAAATATAGGAATTGATTCATACATAACTACATTCCAACCCATTATTCCCTTAAAGTAAGCATTTATATTTTAAGATCCAATCTTTCTTATACGAGGAATAATGATAGCGACAAAGATCAAGAAAGATCATAATATCTTGTTTTAAATAATTTTTTTAAATATGCTTCATGTAGATTATAGATTAACGAATATTATATTGAGAAAAAATATCTTGGTAATTTATTCCAGCATCACTTTTCATTGACTTATTAACAAATCTAACTTAAAAAAGCATCGATAATTGATTTCTTAATTTCTTATTAATAAGGTGTTTTCATAATTTTTGGGAAAGTTTTTCGGTTTATTTCTTGATCAAATTTGTTTAGAATTTGACAAAGATTTATTAAAATGACAAGTTTGATAGGTGAACTATTCACAATTGAAATGACTTAAAGGTTTTTGAGGGTGTTGAATCCATATATGCAGTAAAAAATCCAATTTATACAACACAAATCAAGATGTTGGGACATCTTTCGGTATTAATCACATTCAGAGCTTTTTGTCGACGCGTTTCGAACCATCTAGTGATCACTATTTAATCTGTTGCCATGATCTGACTCTACATCCTGTCCTGATGATAAACCACACTAGATGGTTCGAAATGCGTCGACAAAAAGTTTTGGATGTGATTACTACCGAAAGATGTCCCAACATTCAAAAGGAGTTGTCTTTAGTGCGACTTTTTGAACTTTAGAAAGATGTCCCAACATTCAAAAGGAGTTGTCTTTAGTGCAACTTTTTGAGCTTTCTAGTGCCGACATTTGGTGGAAAATTTGAGGTTTTTTGTTTTTTTTTGTGTTTATTTTTTATTTTTTGTTTTTTGTTTTGTTTTTGTGGATTCAACACCCTGAAAAATCCCTAGGGCACTTAGATTGTGGATGATTTCCCTATCAAACTTGTGATTTCAATAAATTCCTACCCGATTTTACAAAAATTAGACTAGAAAAACCCACCTGAAAAGCTTCCAAAAAGTTGCATGAAAGACAACTTGCATTCAAAATATGGATCACAGAAGTGATTACTACCGAAAGATCTCCCAACATTCAAAAGGAGCTGTCTTTAGTGCGACTTTTTGAACTTTCTGGTGCCGACATTTGGTGGAAAATTTGAGGTGAAATTTTGATTTTTGTCATTTAAATTGGTTTTTTGTTTTTGTTTTTTTGTGTTTTTTGTTTTTTTGTTTTGTTTTGTGTTTATTTTTTTTGTTTTGTTTTTTGTTTTTGTTTTTGTTTTTTGTTTTGTTTTTGTTTTGTTTTTGTTTTTTTGTTTTTTTGTATATATGGATTCAACACCCTGAAAAATCCCTAGGGCACTTACATTGTGGATGATTTCCCTATCAAACTTGTGATTTCAATAAATTCCTACCCGATTTTACAAAAGTTAGAGTGGAAAAACCCACCTGAAAAGCTTCCAAAAAGTTGCATGAAAGACAACTTGCATTCAAAATATGGATCACAGAAGCCTAAATTCGAAAACAAATAAAGATTTGGCTTATAATATTTTTTACCGAATTCCTGTCAGAAATATGTTAGAAATTTCAAAAGGTCACACTTAAAGACTACTCCCTTCAACAATGAGAAGTCCACCAATTAAACTAACCCTTAAAACTATCTTGTTTAAATGATAAAATAAATTATTTTAATTATATTTATTATTTAATTAATAATTTCATTACAATTTATTTTATTTTATTATTATGATAATAATTTATTTTATAAAATATCATTATAAAACAATTTATTGAATAATTGATGTTATTTTGTTTAATGGTTATATATTTGATTATTGGAATAATTGATGTTATTTGTTTAATGGTTACATATTTGATTAGCAATTTTAATAATTTATTTATTTATTTTTAAGTATGAAAAAGTTTTAGCTTTATTATGATTTTATTGTGTAAAGAAAATTTTAGTTATTTAAAATAATTTAATGATAATTTATAAAGAGTAAGTTTTTATTTTAAAATTTATATATATATATAATATAACTTTCAATTATTTACAAATTTAATTTTAATTTAATTTAGAATTAATAAATTTAAAAATTACATTCTCACTCTCGATTTCCAAGTAGTCTTACTTGTGTTCTTTCTTTCTAGCCAACTCAATCTCACTTTATTTTTATCTACCAACTCAATCTCACTTTTTTATTTTTTATTTTTGAGTATTCTATTTTACCTATACTCAAAAATAAAGTGAGATTGAGTTGGTAGATAAAAATAAAGTGAAATTGAGTTTGCTAGAAAAGAAAGAAGACTAGTTTACTCAATCTCCCTTTACTTTTCATAACAAACTCTTTTCACTTTCCCGTGTAATAATGACAACAAAATGCATAAATACCTTTCGTAAGGAATTGGAGTTCATTGGTGTGGGGTCACCATCATTACAACAATGTTTTCGTGACAATTTGTTTATCACGCAATGTGCGTTGAAATCATTTTGACAGTGTAGAATATTAAATAGATTTTGATTGATAGTGTTATTTTTTCATAAAAAATGTGTTATTTATTTATAATAGTAATTTTCATAAAAATTAAACTATATTGTTAAGATTTTTTTAATTAAATTTTAAGGGTGGAAAGAAAGGGAAAGGTGTTTTATAGGAAGTTAAAGTCGTAGAGTATTTCTAGGACTTAGGATGTATGCCAAACAACCAAGTTTAAGTTTATGCATTCTATTAGGGATTTAGTTAACCAAAGAAAAACATGTAACTTTTTTTACTATTTTGGGAGATTCTCTATTCTTATTTAGTATTTGGTGAAGGGTTCATCTTTGAGGGAAGTTGTAGTAATCTTCATAGCATCACATACTAGAAGGGCCACTTGGTACATGCTGCTTATATTTTGCTAGATGTTTTTAAGCTCTATCATTGTTTGGTGTGACTTTTATTTAAAATTTGTGAGTTGTATGTAATGAATATTACGCCATGTTTTCGTGTAATTACTTATTGTTCTTATAATAGAGTACTTCAAAATCGTGTAATGACATGTCTTAAATTCCTGTAAATTGCGTGCTTAGAATTCCTATCCTGATCCTGTAATCAGAGATCCTACTTATTTGTTGTAATTACATGTTTTGTATCTTTGAGTAATTTTCTTAGATTGAATTCTCTTTAAAAACAGATGCTTCTAATCATTTAATTAATTATATTTTTATTATTTAATTTGTGTTTTTAGAATAGAAAGAGGGATCTTAATTAGAATTTTCTTTTGAAACTCAAAACGCCGATTTTACTTAAATTTATTTTCAAAACAATCATAATTGATTTTGATGAACAAATAATTCAGATGGAGTATTTGGTGAGGAAGTGTGATATATCCTGTTGAATTTGTAACTTTGTGTCAACAAGTCAAATTCCAATTTAAGAATGGGTGAATCAACTCCGGGATCTACCTGTATATGAATTGTGATTGATTTTGATAGGAAAACAATAATAATAAGTTTACACAAACTGTGTTTCACCTCAAAGTTTACCTACCCGGATTGACAAAATAAAAGTTAATTTATTTATCCCACTTTATGACTTGACATTTTGGCATCGTTGCCGAAGAGGTGTAACAAATTGATGCTTAGGAGTTTAATTTGTTCCATAAAACCAAAAACAAAAAACAAAAAACAAAAAACAATTTTTTTAGAAAAAATCTCTTTCTTTATGATGCAGGAGCATCCGACTAAAAAGGCGACAACTGGAAATGGTTTTTTATTTTTTGCTGAAAAGGAAGAAAAACATTTCGAATTTTGTTTTACTTAAGTTAAGGCTGATACAACCATTGTCCTTTAAAAATTAAGCAAGCAAGTAAAATAGGATTAGTTAAGAGTATGTTTAAAGAAACTCTTAAATAACTAAAGGTAATTGAGGAACAATTCCTCAACTGTAAGAGACTGCTAGTAAGGCATTAAAAGCAAAACTAGATCCTCCCTGTAAAGCAGGCTACCATCCAGAGAGAAGAAAGGATAGAAATTGAAACTACAATTTTCTTGAATATATATGAAAGCAAATGAATTGAAAACCTCTGTCATTAAGAAAGAAAGACAATTTCTTCTTTTCCTGTGCATTAATGTTTAAGATATTGTTTTAAAGCAAAATAGTGAAGTATTTCATTAAGAGGCCGAATGACATCGACAAAAATCTCGTGACTAAAGGCATCTTAGACTAGGAACCAGACAAAGCCAAAACCAACAAAGATATCACATCCTTTCTCAACAAAAACGCAGGTACATTTACATTCAGTATTCAAGCACACCTATGCATTTGTTATATTTCCAAATTTAACAGTTCAATATACATTCATTAAACCAAAATAGTAGAGGGTCTCGAAACCCACGAACACCGAAAAACAACGATTTGCAGGCCAAGACTAATCCAACAGCGAGGGTGTGAAACCCACGAACATCGAAAAACAACGATTTGCAAGCCAAGACTAATCCAACAACGAGGGTGTGAAAACCCACGAAACCATACAAACATACTGAGAAAGAGAAACCCCAAGGGTTATGCCTAACTATGGATAACGCAAGTAAAAACCACAATACAATCACGGAGGGATCCTACCTATTTGTTTTCAAGCCGCAAAGACTCCCAAGGACGAGGCCATAGAGCAGCGTTCTCTAGGCATGACCTACACATCACCACAAAAACAAGACGGGTAGTAAAGAAACTGGAAGGGCAGACAAAACAAAGTGACAGAGAGCAGATAAAAGAAGGGAGGAGCACGGGTTTACCTGGAAAAGGCCTGTCTCCAAGCCAGAGGACGAGAACTGAGTCTCTCGCTAGAGGGTTTCTCTCAGCAAGAACGCCATAGGAAAAATTACTTGCTCACCAAGGAGCCAGAGGGTCAGAATCACAAAAACGAGACGAGGGAATGAAACTGGAACAACAAATTACCTGAAGTAGTGTTTGCTGACCTATCCACCGTAATAGCAAGGAAAGAACCTGTGGTTACATAGAGCCAGATCAACACCAGAACCAACATCAAAAATCATCACGAGCGGAGTAGAAACGAAGCATAAGCCGGGTAACAAAGAATAAATGAAACAACTTGCAGATTGAAAGTCGACATGAAACCTCCAAGAACCATCAAACAAACCACCACAAGAAACAAGCAAAGGCACAATGCACACACAGAGCCAAACCAGATGAACAACAGATGCAAGAATGGAGACCAACTCCTAGTTTCCCTCGGCAGGTGTGAAATGACTGCATTTGCGAAACCAAGGCCAGTACAAAGGGCAGGCCGAAACAATTAAAGTGCATTAAAACCTCACACCAAAAACCCTGTTTTGTTTATTTAGAAAATCTACAAAGTTAAACGGTCGTTGATACGTGTCCCTCCTCGAGATTGCCACCAATTTTTGGTATCAGAGCCAGGTTAGTTCCTTTCTCTCATTAAAGATGGAGGTAGGAAGAAGAGGTCGAGGTAGAGCCATCAGAAGAGTAGCAGATGAAGGGCTACAAGAAGAGATTAGGACCTTAACTGCACGTTTGGCAGCAGGGGAAGCAGGAAGGCATAGAGATCCGGAAGGTGGGGACGACAGTGAGGAGGAAAACGCAGCCACGACGGATGGGTTAGATGAAGAGGGACCAAAGATTAAACTGTTGAGATCAATTTTGTTGGCTAGTAGCAAGCCAAGACCGAAGCCTTCTAATTATGATGGCAATTTGTCCACAGAGGCATTGTTGGACTGGATAAGTGAGCTAGATAAATATTTTGAATATGAAGAAATCAGGGAAGACAAGAAGATCATATTTGTTGTCACCAAGTTGAAAGGACATGCAGCACTGTGGTGGGACAGTGTGTAGGTAGAAAGGAGAAGATTGAACAAACCATTGATTAAAAAATGGGACAGGATGATTGCTAGGATGAAGAGCAAATTTTTGCCTAAAGATTACCAAATTTCCCTTTATAGACAAGTACAGAACCTGAGGTAAAGAATGATCACCGTAAAGGAATATACTGAAGAATTTTATAAAGTAAACCTGAGAACTGGCTATGTTGAAGATACCCCTAAAAAAATAGCGAGGTTTGTAAATGGTCTACGAATGGAGATCCTAGACGAAATTAATATTCTTTCCCCTAAGACCATAGAGGAAGCTTATTAGAGTGCTTTGAAGGCAAAGGAAAAGATTTCCAGGAAACAAAATGCTAGAAGAGGACGTGGCTTTGGCAGAGGTAGGGGACAATCCTTTGGAAGAGGTAGAACTGCGAATAGCAATGAAGAGGGCAGCAGTTTGAAAACTTCGGGACAGACTGAAAGGGAAGGTAACACCAGAGGAGAAGGTCATACTAGCAAGGAAGAGGTAATGGCAGAGGCAGAGGAAATGCCTATTAGTGTTACAAGTGTCACAAGTGGGGACACAGGTCCTTTGAATGTCTTGAAAATGAACAAACTGGACAGAAAGGAGCATATGTTGCTCAGCCTAATGAAGCAGAGGCAGCACCATAGGAGGTGGAAAATATGCCTGAAACCAGGGAAGTCTTGGTGTTGAACAAGGTATTATTGAAACCAGCTAAGGAAGTAGCTGATCAAACACAGAGGAAAGCATTGTTCCGGACTTTGTGCAAGTCGCATGGGAAATGCTGCAAATTAATCATAGATAGTGGAAGTACTGATAATTTGGTAGCTACTGAAATGGTGGGGAAATTGGGTTTGAAGAAGTTGAAGCACCCAACTCCATCTAGGGTGTCTTGGTTGTAGAAAGGTCACCAACTACTAGTCGATGAGCAGTGTGAAGTAGAGTTTCATATTGGCAAGTACAAGGACAAGGTGACTTGCGATATCATGTCGATGGACGCATGCCATATTCTGTTGGGTAGACCATGGAAGTATGATAGGAAGGTCGTCCATGACAGGGAAACAAATTGTAGAAGTTAGTGGAACAGAAGCATTATTGTTAGGTGGAAAAGAGTTTCTACGACAGATTGAGGATAATAAGGTAAAATATGTAGTTGTGTGAAGGCCAAAACCAGTATTGATCCATACTGAAATTACTGACTTACCTAAAGAAATATTGGACATGCTGCAGGAATTTAGTGATATTGTGGTAGATGATCTACCAGACAAATTACCACCAAAGTGGAGCATTAGTCACCATATTGATTTCATTCTAGGAGCCAGTTTGCCAAACAAAGTTGCTTATCGAATGAGTCCAAAGGACAATGAGGAAATCAGGAAGCAGGTGCAGGAGTTGTTGGATAAAGGGCTGATTCGGTAAAGGCTAAGCCCTTGTGTGGTTTCGATTGTTTTAGCTCCCAAGAAAGGAGGTGAGTGGCGGATGTGCACTAATTCCCAGGCAATTAACAAGATCACTATCAGGTACATGTTTCCTTTACCTCAGATGGATTATATGATGGATTGTTTGAGTGGAGCAGCATACTTTTCAAAGATAGACTTGAAAAGTGGTTACCACCAAATCAGGATTCGAGAAGGTGAAGAGTGGAAGACAACTTTCAAGACTAATGAAGGCTTATATGAATGGCTGGTTATGCCATTTGGACTGAGCAATGCCCCCAGCACATTCATGTGTTTGATGAACGAGATGCTAAAATAATTCATTGGTAAATTTGTGATTGTATATCTAGATGATATACGTATATTCAACAAAACGAAGGAAGAGCATTTTCGACATGTGAGGTATGTATTGGAAAAATTGCAGGAAAATAGATTACTGATAAATTTGAAGAAATGTTCTTTTTTCAAGAAAGAATTAATTTATTTGGGATTTGTGATTTCCGAGAATGAACTAAAACTGGATCTAGAAAAGGTTGCAGCCATAGTTAGCTGGCCGTCTCCCAAGAGTTTGTTTGAGGTATGAAGTTTTCATGGATTGGCGAGTTTTTATCGAAAGTTTATTAAAAATTTTAGTGGAATTTGTGCACCCATGGTGGACACCATTAAGAAGGCAAATCAGCCTTTCATTGGACAGAATCGACTGAGAAGAGTTTTCAGCTGCTCAAAAGGAAGATCACTGAAAAACAATTTTAAGATTACCAGAATTTAACAAACTTTTTCAAGTTCGGTGTGATGCCAGTGGGACAGCCATTGGTGCAGTACTCAGCCAAGAAGACAAGCTAGTATCCTATTTTAGTGAGAAATTAAATGAAAGTAGGCAGAAGTACACGTCTTATGACAAAGAATTTTATTATCTACTAGCCAATGAATTTATCTTATTTTCAGACATTCCGCATTACATTATATTATGCAACAGCATAAGCTGAACCATAAACATACGAAGTGGGTGGAGTACTTGTAGATTTTTACATTTGTGTTGAAACACATCAGCGTTCAAGCCAACAAAGTGGCAGATGCATTAAGCAGGAGTAATTTGTTAGGCCCCTATACTACTAGTGTAACCCCTTATTGTTATTAGTACAACTCCCTTATTATATTGATGTACCCATGTAGTGCCCATATTGTTACTATTGTGCCCCATAGAAGCTCACTATTGTTATTATTGTGCCCTTACATTAT
Organism: Pinus taeda; assembly: GCA_000404065.3. NCBI lineage: Eukaryota > Viridiplantae > Streptophyta > Pinopsida > Pinales > Pinaceae > Pinus > Pinus taeda. Next base: position 33,303 of record APFE030976399.1, read on the forward strand.
TATTGTTATGTTAGCTCTGATTATATTATGACCCCTTAGACTCCTATATAGAAAGGAGGTCTTTTCATTGGTATCATCAAAGAATTATTCATTTGTGTAATGTAAAGGAGGTTGCCCCCTCGAAGAGGCTGAATTCTAAAGCATTGATCTATCTTTTCTATCTTTTTGTGAGCTAGTTTCATAACATTTGGTACCAGAGCTTTGGATTCTAGGGTTTCACTACTCCAAATAGGTCATCGTGACATTTTCGCTATAACTTTTTTCTTACGACGTTTCAGAAGAGAATACGAAAACCCATTTGAGAATAAATTGCACTGAACCTCGGGTCCAAATTTCAGATCTTTTCGCACTATATTTGCGGAGATATGATCTGAGGAAGTTGGTATTTTGGTAGACTCTTGAATTACATTCCAAACAGGTGACCTGGGGAAAATCGTCATAACTTTCTATTTGAGCATTGGATTGAAATTTCACAAGAATGTACAGCAAGAGGATGGACTTTAGTTTCTTGTGTATATTTTTAAGAGCCAAAGGTCAAAACAGTGACACATGGCACATCGTACAAGTTCACTCTACTGAAGTAGTCTATAATTAGGTCACTGTGGGATATTTGGCATAACTCTTCCTTGGAGAATCCAATTTGGATCAGACCGGTGGCATTGGAAAGAGGATGTAAAGGGCTACTACAGATAGCAATATCCGAAAGTACAGAGTTACAGTCATTTCAAGATCGAGCTCCTAAAATCAAGAAAAAAGCAAGATGAGGAAGTTTGATGGCAAGGATCCGGTAAATTGGATACTTTAGATGGAGCAATATTTTGATCTACATGGTGTCCCACTGTTACAAAAGGTATGTATTGCATCTTCATATTTAGAACCAAATCAATTTTTATGGTATAAAGGGCTCTGTTTTCGTAAAAAACTTGTTACATGGTCAATTTTCACAGAGGAAATGATAGCACATTATGAAGATACAAAGAGCAACACCTTCTTTAGAGCAACACCACAAATATTGGAAATAGTAAAAGGGCTTTGTTATATAGTGGAAAGTAAAATTATGGCAACAAGGAATTCTACCCCTCACAACTATAAAGATGGAAGTGTTGTTTCTTCTAGCCTTCCACAACCTACAAGGGTTATACCACAACAATTGGATGAAAAAAGAGAAAAAGGGCTTTGTTACAATTGTGATAGCAAATGCACGAAAGGTCATAAGTGTGTTGAGAAGAAATTATTTTACATAGAGTATGAAGAGGAGGAAGAAAAGGATCAAGAAACATCAAAAGAAGAGGATATACGCCATGACCCAACCATCAAGAAAGAAGAAATGAATCCAACCATATCTTGTAATTCATTGGTCGGAATTACCACTCCTCAAACTATCAAGATAGAAGGGCATATCAATAAGAAAAATGTTCAAGAAGTGAAAGTTCACATTGAGCATCAAGAAATGAATCCGACCATATCTTGTAAAGGATTGGAAGAAATTACCACTCCTTAAACTCTAAAGATAGAAGGACATATCAAGAAGAAAAAGATTCAAGCAATGAAAGATCACATCAAGCATCAAGAACAAGTTCTCGAACTTTTAAAGGATAACGCCACTTTGGTGCAAAATCGAATGAAATAACAAGTAGATCAACATTGGAGTGAAATATGTTTTGATGTAGGTGATTGGGTATTTTTACGGCTACATCCATATAAACAAATGTCCCTCAAGAAAAGCTATTTATGAGAAGGAAATGTTGGCAATACTACATGCACTTAAGAAATAGCGACCTTACTTAATGGGAAGACACTTCAAAGTAAAAATGGATCATGATAGTCTTAAATAATTTGTATAGTAGGAAAGTATGATACAATTATTAGGATTCAAACATCTTAAGGACTTGTACGAAATAGATGCAAATTTTAAGGAAGCCTATGAAGCTTGCCAAAATCCATTTTTGAGGGATGTTCATGGCTGGACTATAATATGCAGGAAGGGTTGTTGTTCAAAGGAGGGCAGTTGTGTATCCTGGAATGTTCTATGAGAGAGAACTTAATCCAGGAAAAGCATAATGGAGGTTTAGCTGAGCATTTTAGCATAGACAAGACCTTGGATCAGTTGAGCCACTTTCACTATTGACCGAAGATGCATAGAGATGTACAGAGGTTTGTGACTAAATGCAAAGTGTGTCAGCCTGCAAAGGGACACAACCAAAACACAAGGTTGTATATGCTCTTACCTATTCCGAACAGACCATGGGACTCAGTTAGTTTAGACTTTGTATTAGGTCTGCTGAAGACACAGTGGGAATTTGATTCCATCATGGTGGTGGTGGATCATTTCACCAAAATGGCACATTTCATTCCGAACTTCTCAAGGGAAAACTGGAGCAAATGGATACATGCAAAGGTTGTACCTTGGGTAAGTATGAAAAATATTCCTTTCAGGATCGAGACAGTAGAGCTAGAGAAATCCTAGAGCGAGTTCATAGAGATGTGTATGGACCATTCTCTACAGCCTCCACCGCTAAACAAAGGTACTATGCTATTTTTATTGATGATTTTTCTCATATATGTTGGATCTACTTTATCCAGAAGAAGGATCAAACCTTCTCAAGGTTTTGTGAGTTCAAAGCCTTGGTAGAGAAAGAATCTAGAAAGAAAATAAGGGCCTTGCGAAGCGACAATGGTGGAGAGTATGTCTCCTAATAGTTTAAGGACTTTTGTGCATTAGAATGGGGTGGCCAAAAGGAAGAACAGATCGAGTGATGTTTCATGACCAAAGCCTGCCACTTCATTTATGGGCTGAGGCATGCAATACAACAATATACTTATAGAATAGAAGCTCGCATTGTATACTGGGGATGAAGACACCAGTGGAGGCCTTTTCCGGGAAGAGACCATATGTAAGTCACTTCAAGATCTTTGGATCATTGGTTTATTGCCATGTGACCAAAGATGTCGGGAAGAAGCTAGATCCAACGGCTGAGTTGGGGATACTTGTGGGGTACACTGATACACCCCACAACTATTGGGTGCTCTTGCCTACCAGTCAGAGGATAGTGGTATGCAGAGATCTAAAGTTCGACGAGGAGAAAGCCATGCGGGTATCACTTGAGAGGGAGCTCAAGTTGCATGTGGAGGAGGAACTTTTAGTTCCTAAGGAGGAGGAGCCTTAGACTAATGCGAAGCAGCCACATGTAGAGGATACAGGAGTGGAGACATCGAATCATGCAGAGTCTTCCAGAGATGGGCAGAAACACTCAAGGGAAGCTTATAGATTGGTGATGGATGCAAGAGAGAATGTGGGACAACCATCCTCTCAACGCAGACATAGGAGATCACCCGAGTGGTACACTAGTTACATGGCCCTGGTTGGGGAGTGTGGAGAGACCGAACCTTCTTCCTTTGAGGAAGCAGTGCAGAAACTAGTCTAGGTTGATGCTATGGTGGAGGAGTATGACTCCATCATTCGGAACAGTGCTTGGGATGTTGTCCCAAGACCGAAGGACAAGTCAGTGGTGAGTTCCCAATGGCTTTACAAGGTAAAGCAAGCAGTTGATGGCAGTGTTGAGAAACATAAGGCAAGGTTTGTTGCCCATGGTTTCTCACAGGTCGAGGGGATCGAATATGATGAGACTTTTGGTCTTGTAGCAACGTACTCATCTATCAGATTGATGTTGGCACTATTAGCTCAGATGGGTTGGAAGATCCATCAGATGGATGTGAAGACTGCGTTCCTCAATGCCAATATTGAGGAAGAGGTGTACATTGAGTAGCGGATAGCATTTGAGACCTTCGATCATGAGTTGCATGTGTGCCGACTCAAGAGAGCTTGGTACACCAGGATCGACAGCCATTTCACCGAGGTGGGCTTCACAAAGAGTGAAGCATATGCAAACCTTTACCACATCATGGTAGAAGGTAAGCCATTGATCATTGTTCTTTATGTTGATGATCTGATATTGGCAGGTGATGATCAGTTGATCCAGTCTTGCAAGGAGGACCTTGCAAGAGAGTTCGAGATGAAATACATGGGTCTTATGCACTACTTTCTAAGCATGAAAGTGTGTCAGAAGGATGGGGAAGTGTTTGTGTCTCAAGGAAAGTATGCCAATGAGATACTCAGGCAATTCCACATGGAGAAGTACAAGCCCATGCAGACTACTCTAGTTGGTAACTGGAGGAAGGAGGATGCTACTTCAGATGAGGTAGTAGTTGCCACTGTTTATTGGCAGCGTGTGGGTTCATTGATA